>BMAW01110146.1:924820-1023798 GCA_019974015.1 Nephila pilipes | reverse complement strand
AAAATTGCAATTAACCCTTCGTTTGTCAAAATCACACTGACAACTGTCAAAAAAATAGTAAATATTCTTGAAGAACCCATTTTTAAATTCTTCATGTTTTCACACCATGTATTGGAAACCAGTAAATTAGTGTGTGCTATTTCAACCAAAACACAACTCTTTAAATCTAAATAAATGTGAAAATTATCGGTCAACTTGCGTGAATTGCCCTTATAAGTAATACTTGAGAACTCTTGAAGAAATTATCATTTAAACTAGATAGTCAAACAAAAATAGCGGGTTCTATTTTAACAGAGTTTTTTACAGGCAAAAATTCATTGCGGCACCTTATCAAAGTCATTAAAAAGGTATGCAATACATTAAGCTCGCGTTACATTAAATTTACATACAATTAAATTGTCAAATGAATCTAGACTGACATACTTGTAAGGAAAAAAAGCATATCAATCACTAATGTGACATTCTATCGTATTCTAGTTTCTTCAACGTCGGTCAATCACTTGCTAACCGCGGAAATTAAGAGAGATTAAAAGATAGTGATGATTTTCCGTGCTTAACTTGTCTGCTGAACAATGAGAGAAGTGTCAGAGCACGCAAAAAATGGAACATCATACAAATATTTTGCGCATGCGCTATCATAGTAAATAATGATATTTTAATGAAAATGAAGTATACTTCTGAGGTCTAGTTTGAAGACTGATATTAACTTGTCTGAAAAGAAACGACAAGAAAGAATAAATCTAATTTATCCCATTAAGAACCCTCACAATTCTTAAGAATCTATTCCTTTTTTGAAAAATGTTTAAATATACCTTATTATTTTAACACAAATCTCAGAAAATATTCTAATTATTTCCCGAGATAGGTTTAAAAATCCACGTTTTCTTCTGATCAAAAACTTTAACCGTATGGAAAACTTTAAAATTCATTTTTTCAAAATGTGATTTTTTTATCATTTGGTGCAAGATATCTTATAAATTATTGAAGATCACTTTACGAAAACCGTTCAATTATATTATCATATTTTTATATACGTAATTTGAAATAAAAATTTTTCTGTTTCGTATATATTTTAATATCTTATCAGGGGTAGGTATATATTGAACTATGAAACATTTAAATACCAATTTTCAGTAAGCCTTAAAAAATGGACAACTCCATTAAATGTTAAATATTTTTAGTTTCATTACAAGCCTTTATTTGCGTATAAAAGCAAAAATTATATATTTTGAAGTAAACATTTTCTTAGAATTGCGCGAGAAACCCCTAAAAAGTGTTTCGAGTTATTTAATATCATTAAATAGAGAGAAAATAAAATGTTATCTTTATGCAATATTTTCTAAATTATTAATTTTTTTATGAATATTGAAAATTAATTCATCAAAGTGCAAATTATAAATAACCACCAACATCGAAAATATTATCATTCCATTGAAATATTAAAAAGACATGAAGACTCGAAAAATGAGGGGGGGGGGGGTATTCTCGATCTATTGCATTTAACTATCGTATGATCCTTTAAACTAGTTTCATTGTATTCTAAGAGCAAAATGTGAATGAAATGCATAATATAGAAAGCCTTTTGATAACATCCAAATCTTACTAACATAGGAACTAGAAAATTTTTATTCATTATAAATAAAGATTGAAAAATATTTTTTTTTAATTATATATATAGTAATTGTACTATGCATACGAAATTATTTAAAAGTATATTCTTGACGTTTTGCTTGAAGAGTGATGTTATATAGACTGAAAAAATAACATCATATATGACTAAATCTGAATTTGTCGTTTTAAGGGGTTTATATATAGTTTTATTAGTGAATTATAAAAATAAAACTATATATAAACATCTTAAACATAAATCGATAGTAGTTTTCTGATATCCCAAATTGTGAAATATTTTAATCTGTCAGAAGTGAGATATTGATTCTTGGGTTCTACAGCTTAAGAGCCGAATTGGGCTATGCTGTGCTCAGTCAACAAAAAAAATGTTTATTAGTGTTAGAAATAAAATAAAAAAATCTAAGGCAAAATGTTACACAAATTTCAGAGATCTATACAACATTATCGTGTAAAAACCCATTTTATTTGCCTTTATCATTAAATATAATTCCACGATTACTTAATAAATGAACATATTCATAAATGCACAGATACTACAACTACAATTTTAAAAATAAATTAAAAGAAATCACGAAAATAAAGGCTCTGATTATCACAAGCAAAGGTATTAGCTTTCAAAATACAAGTTTTTATTTTAATACGGCTACATAAATTTACTGAATTATTCGCAAGATTCTCTGCATGCTGTTTATGATCATATTTTGAAACACATTTGGGATATATTTGTTTCCTGTATTCAAATACAATTTTTCAAAGTACAAATTTCACTATATAGTCTCGACATACATAAAAACCTAATTTGGACAAACAGTTTTTCTCTTTTAGACCCTTCATGCGAGTGAATCTTGAAATACAAACATTAACACCAAAGCAATAAAGCCAAATGATTATAAACACGATAACCTTTTCCATAGATTTTAAAGTGAACGATGGTTGCCTGCGGTCAGTGGGGGGTTCGGCCTTTCGATCGTTTCTGACATTGGAACGCGCCGAGAGTAATGGCTTCTGGCGTCTTTTCCGATACAAAACATGTGTTGCATTTGTTTAATGGATTTACCTACCTCTCCGTTTGGAGTTCAAATTGAAATAGATTTTAAACAAGAGGTGAAGCGGGCCTTTCAGGAGGTAAATTCTGAAGTGTTATGGATTTTCGTCATCACATTTTTTTATTTATTTTTATTTTTTAACCGATATAAAATTGTATGGTTCCATAGCATTTTTATTTGATATTGAGCTCAAAATTAGGCGTAAATAATTACTATTTGTTTGTATGGCTTTTTAAAGTTAAATAATCTATTAAAAGCATTTTAGATTAATAATATTTCTATTATAGTTATTCAGTGGATTTGTGTGTGCTCTGAAAGGGAATAGTCTCTGTGCATGTAATGTTTGCTATTGATTGTGTTGCTAAAAACTCTATCGGCCAAATTCAGTTAAAGTTACTGTTTTAACTTGGAAGGGATTCAGAACAATCACAAGTTAAATGTTTATACAAGTTACTTCAAAAAAAGGAGATGAAAAAAAAATTGAAATATTTTAAAAATTAAATTTTTAAAGAAAGAGTCTTACGCATTGATTATAAATTTGATACTTAAATCCAACATCGAATAAGATTTTATCCAAGAAAACAAAGATAAAATAAGACTTTAATTAGGCATTATTAGAATTATTTTTGAAGAACTTTCGTGAAAAAACAAAAGTGTCTCAAATCGAACCAAAAAGCAATTAGAGAAGTTAAGTTCGTTCCCTCCAGAGTTTTTGTTTTGTTTCAAAACTTCTTCACTATCAAGATCTTATTCCCTACTAGGAAACACAAATAATCACTGGGTTATTTCCCTTGTCCCGTTTCGTTTTTTAACTATTTATTTTTGGCATCAATTATCTTACATTTGTTAAAATGCCATTTACTCGACCTGATGGTTTTCAGAACCATTATTTATCAATTCCACCATCACCTAACTGCATCCAACCTCAAGAAATTACTTTTCACCCATTCACGTTTTCCAATTCAAATAACAATCTCTTCAAAATGCAAAACACCACGCAGGAATACCATTACCATTGTAAAAAGGTTGGCACTTCGACTGAGGAAATAGAACTGAGGGCAACAAATACATTCCGAACGATATTATTGGTGGGGTGGCGGGGTTATTGTATCTCAACCTTTCTGCCTCCGAAGATCGTTCCGGAGTATGAATTCTGCAATTAGTGTTTCCAGAAATACAACCCTCTGGATGTATGTAGGTTGCGGGACCTTTGTTCAAATACCACCTCCAACTCTTTCCTGTTTATCTTAGAATTCCGCGAGTGGAATTCTTAATGATAAAATTGTATTGATTTGTAACAGTGATGTCTTCTTTCCCAAGTATAAATAGCATATTTATTTATCTGGTGGTTTCTATTTACATTTCCCCCCTGTCCAATTAGGTATGCATTATTAGACGAAAGACTTCTTTTGATGAAGTTATCGGCCTGCTCATCGTTACTGGATATGATCAGTATTGTTCGCACTCATATGATGGAACGGTTCACTTTTTTTTACACCGACAGCAGTTCAAGCGTAGGTTGCGATGAATGGCGTGTTGTGCTTTTTGAATCGAGATGAGCTACGTTTAATGGCTTCTTTAATCGAAGGGTCAATCAGTAATTTCTTGTTGGACCCGAATAGTAAAATATGTTACTAATCTCATTTATTTGTGTAACTTGTGTACTGATTGCTTTGAGAGTTGCAGAGTTGTCGCTCGTATCATGGGTGAATGCAATAATATAATGAATGAGTTTTATAATCAATTCTCTCCTTTATGAGTCAGATAAAGTATGCAGATTATGATTTGAAGAACTTTTACTTGTTTAAATAAGTGGTTATAGCAGAGAAAATGTTTTATGAGTTATTTGCGCAGGATGTCTACCATTTGAGTCTTCTATGTGGATCATTATCGATAAAAATTACTATTATTCATACAAAACTTTATTTTTCTCGGAAAACAATAAGCAGTTTGTGTTTTATGTAATATGATAGAAATATGCACAAATAGCGTGAAACTAGAAAATATTTACAATGTGTGAGGAAATGCATAACCTTCAACACAATACAATTAACTTTGTGCAACAGCTAGAAAAATAAAATATTAGAGATCTGCCAAGTGAATTTGAATCATGTTTCAAATTGGCGAAGGATGTGACAATACGTGTTTGTAATAAGTATAAAATGTGACTGGATAATTTAAGTAACCAAAATAAAAGGACTAATATTAATTAAATCCAATGCATTTAAAATGCCTTGTATAACTTACAACTCATGTTGTGTTGCGACTTATTCCATATGGTCAAGTCAAAGACTAGGCCACGTACACGAGATTAAAGATCTTCAAGAAATCACATACGAGATTATATGAAGTAATTAAATTTTCTCTGCCATCCCTGTACAGTTAAAAGATGCTTGGGAGAGACGTTGGAATAATTACAATTTTTACAGGTTAGAAAGGAAAGACTGCAGTGTGACCACCAGCAAGTCTACAAAGGGTAGTATGGACGCTTCTATTTCCTTTAATGGGTAAAAGCATAACTATGAGTTTGCCTGTTATATCATGAGTGAATTGGAGGAATCTTCCTTGATTGTTGGATTGAAATTTTTATTTTCTAATAGGTTTGAAGGAAAGTGAGAGAAGTATTTGGGCCTGAAAGAACCGAGGCTCTTTCCTTGGCTAAATAATCAGTAATATCATTATCAAAGAGTCCTATATGAGATGGACCCCGTTGAAAGTAGATTTTAAGTTGCTACGAAAGATGTCTGGGGAAATCGAGAAGAAAGACAGAAATTCTATCTCTCTAATCTCAGTCAATCTCCTCACATTCTGGAGAGCACAAGCGGTTATCTGACAAGATAGTTACAACTTCAAGCAAAACATGGATGTCATTGAAAAATCTCTCATGATGATACGACATCTCCAAAATAGTAACATAGCAAGGGTAACATGGGTAACACCAGTATGTGGCAACAAAAACCCCGCAGTCAGTCAAAAGAGGAAGAAAATAATAATGCGATACGAAACTGCGGAAGAATCAAATTCGAATCTAAGCCAGAAGAAAGAGATAATAAAGCTCTACCGACACCACCCTATTCGTTAAAGAGCGAGAAGGAGAGATCGGAACGTGTCCAGGTATATTCTCTAGACACTTTTTTTTTTACGAATATTTTTTTGCGTGCCACTCAACAAGTGTTTAATTGCGGACCACGCACGGCTAATTGTGGCGTATTGTGCCGTTCAATGCCAACTACAGCTAACGAGAAGGCCGACTGCAAACAATTGACCTATCAGTCATTTGGAACTCCATTTGACAACATTGACAACCGAAGAAGTGGACTCTTCGAGCCTGAAAGCGTTTTTCGGTTGTAGGAAACAGAACAATAGACAAGGATTAGATGGTTGGGATTTTTTTTTCTTTTTCTTTTAAAGTTTTGATGTTGAAGATTAATTGGTGATTGGAAATCGAGATTTAATGATTCTGTATGATGTATTTATAACAGGTATTTTATGCGTGTGTATGTGCATTTTAATTTCAAAATGAAATCAAGACTTGCAAAGTTTCAATTTCTTTATTCAAACCTAGATTGATTGATCAATTCAAATTTGATGAATTTGCTTCATTATAAGTAACATTTTCATTTCTAAATGTACGTTGTTTGCTGCTGTTTTTTAATCTTTAGAGATAAGAGGTGATTCTGTTTGATGTATTTATGATATATAGTTAAAGTGAGTGTGCTTTTAAATTTAAAAAGGACACCAGGAAGGGCAACATTTAAATTTCATTGTTGAAATTTTATTTGATTGATCAATTAAGATAAAAATTTCACGAATTTATTTGATTATAAATAATATTTTCATTTCTAAACGTACTTTTATTTGTACTGTTTGTGAATTTTTAGGCACACCATGATTACTTAAACGATAGAAAAATACTTTAAGTTAATTTTTTTTCACTGAAAATTGGAAAACTTTAACGTCCAGAACATAATAAATTCTCATTAAATTCACTTCTTTTAATTCTGTTTCAGAGAAAAAAATATTTTAAAATTAAGATTCTTAAGACATTTAAATCATTAACATTGTTATTGAACTGCTATAGATTTACTCTTATTTTTAGTAATCATCAGTTTCTTAAAACGTGTTTACTTAGTCAAAAAAGTAGAACTTGAACAGGAAAATTATGTAACTCCGAATGTGTCTGTCATTAATAGCTTTTGAAATTTACAGCAAATATTTCAAGCTTATAAAAACAGACTTAAAGAACTGGATTTTATAGTTTAAAATATATTCCCAACAGTATTTTTAAGGAGTATTTTCGACGATATTTCATATACCTCGAAGAGAAGTTTATGTTTTTTTGAAAGAAAGAGTTTGCTGCTGAAATATATTCCCTGCTACCTCTCGAAAAATGATATCGTTTGTATGAAATTCGACTCCGAAACACGAATCTAGACCATAAAGAAAAAGTGCAAAAGGAGAATTCTATTCCAGGCAGGTGCTATTTTTCTGTTGCGCGGGGTAATGTTATTTCTCCTGGTGAACAGCGAATAAACAGTTAAAATGTTATATTTCCATGGATGTATTTTAGTCACGTTATTCAAAATTATCCACAAATATAAAATATTTGTTGCTTTATAGTTAACTAGGTTTCTTAACGAAAAGGAGGAAGATGAACTCTAGGTATAAAGATTTTCTAAAGCTTATATATTTAAGCTCTAGATTAGTAAAAAAAGTTATGTGTTCTTTCTTTATACAACTGAGAAGTAATATAGGGACATATATAATAAATATAGTATAAGACTGTAGCATAATTTTTCCGGCATATTGTTAAGGATAGTAAAGTTTATCTTTATTTCATATTTCCACGAAATACCTTCACTAAATAAATGAAATAACAAGTATAAAAAGAATTAAAACTATTCTTAAGACGTATTTTAAAAATATGGTTATGATTTGTTTTTTAGGAAAGAAAAAAAAATTTTTTCCCCAAGAAAAAAAAATCAATCATGACATTGAAGGTTTGAAATTTCCTATATGAGTTTCTTAAGGATTGACTATTTCCGTTATTAATTTTATTTTAAACTTTGTTCTCAAAAGAGAGATACAATAGAATCTACTGGGATTGAAATTACAGTCTGTGCAATTGGGTTTGATTACATATTGTTTGAAACTTTTGCGGATAAATTACGTAAAAATAAAGGCATAAAATTGCAGAATTTTTTTACACAATATAAAAAGAGTTAATTAATTTGTATTTTTCCCTTAGGCTGTTTCAAGATAAATTAAATTGAACTGCTTATACTTTTAAGATGTCAATCTTTAAGTCTTTTCTAAGGAAAATTTTCACAATCAACTCTAAATTTTTGTATACAAAGAACTTCATGAATATATTTTTCTATTACGGTTAATATAATAATAAAATTAACATAAATTTTTTCAAAGGTTTGTTTATATTATATCACAATAAATGTGACAGTCGCTAATTTTTAGAATGCAATATCTCAAACATTAGAACCGAAACAGAAGCGAAAATCATACAGCCTTTCGTATGAAATGTTGTAGAATGTTTTATTTTCAATATTTTATGAATATTTTTGAACGACTTTTATAGAATTTTAATCGATGGCATCGATTAATAAAGAAACATCCGCAGTTTCTTATTTAACATGAGCACGTTTAAAATACAAAAGGATAAAATGAAACTTTCTAAAAATATACCACTCTTCTAAGGACTACAAGTACGAATTAACTATATGAAACGTTCTGTCTTTATGATTATCTTAATTTATTTAAAAAACATTTCTTCGTCACTTCGATAGCTATGTTATTGAATAGTGAAGAAAATATTTTATTTGAAACTTGAGTATAATTGTAAGTTTTTCTGCAAAAAAAAAAAAATTTCAATGCGTACTGAGCGAAATTTCTTAACGACTTTCAAGAACTTTAAATACTGCCTTGTTAGATACATGATTAAAATAATACAATCTGCAAAGATTAAAAATACTTCTTATCCAGAAAAATAGAAACTCCTGTATTTGTACAGTAGTTATCTATATTACTTGAAAGCTAACTACTTAGCAAGTGAAATCATTGTAAAGGGTGGTGGTCAAGAACTAATAAATTAAAATTTGCCATTTTAGATTGACATTTAATGTTTTATGTAAAGTGATCATTTTTCGAACATTGAAAATCGGAACACACTTACGGCGAAAAAATTAAGACCATGTTCAAATTAATTAAAATTAATAAAAAAAAATGTTATTATAGAGATAGTAGTTTCGGTGTAGTGAATGCGGTGACTAAAGCTAAATAAAATGGAAATAAAAACGAAATATTGATAAAACATATATAATAAAGATTATCCTACCGAAACTAGTACCACAACATCTCGCACTCTTTTTTTTAAAAAAAAAATTGTTTTTTTTTTTCGAAAAATAAATTTTTTTGAAGAATGAATTGATTTTAGTAGCAATTTATTTTGCAGGATATTTTGATAAAAATCCATGGGAGTTGATTAAAGTTATCAAATATCTTACATTGTGATAAACTATTAGTTTTTGTCTTCTCAAACCAGTACACCTTTGCGTAAACTGATACATATTTAAGTACTTATTACATTTTAAGGCTATCCTGGACAAAAGATTGAAAATCATTACTAGTGGTTACCTTAGTTTTGAAGGCTTTTGAAATGAAAAGAAGGCACCCCTTTTTTCCGAGGAAAGTTTTGCATAGAATGGCATCATATAGGTTAGACACCGAGGCGCCTGCCTTAAGGGGAACAATAATAAAAAGAAATGTACTCACCGTGTGTCGGCCTGTAGCTGTGCACTGCCCTTGCTGCTGCCGGGCTCGCGTAGTAGGTGGCCGGGTTGACGGGGTTTCCGTTACTGTCGAGGGAGTGGAAGAAGACGTCGACGTCGTCGGGCGCGAGGAGGTTCGCGTCGCCCATGCGGGGTCCGTCGTAGGGCCAGCGGTGGCCCTGCCCCTGCTCGCCCGCAACATCCATTGCTTCAGCAAGAGACCATTCACGTGGCACGAAACGGACCTTCGACCTGCAAAGCAAGACATCAATCGCTTAGAATATATCCATGTTCGTCGAACTCTAGGATACAAAATACAAATTTTTTTTGCTTGGCTGATGAATCAGACAGAACTTACACCGTTCCCCTAAATTCTTAAGGCTGAATACGAGATGGCAAAGTAAATTTTTAATTATTACTTAGAAATAACCACGATATTTGGATACAATTTATTCCCATGTCAACTGATTCTTATAAACTCAATTGTCGTGAAGGACAGTTGTGTTGATTTGTTGCGTTTCAAGAAGCGGTAGATTGAAGTCACCCGCAGTAAGGAGATGATGAGTTGTAAATTGACGGTCTCTTAAAAGGTCAAGAACCCCAAAAGAAGCGTATAAATCTAGAGAGTGACTAGCATAGTGAAGTCTTAAGAATAATAAATAAAAATTAATTTTCTATCTCGAATCTGTTTTTACATAATTAAATATATGTGAAACCTCGACATAGTAATTAGAACTTTATGACACTGCGGGTGACTTCAATCTACGGCTTCAAATTAGCATGAATTTACATCATGAACTTAAGAAACCATTAATATACGGAATAAATTTTTTCCATGTTATTTCTTAGTAAAAATAAAAACTTTGCGATATCCCCTCACACTAATATAAATCTTTTAGCTGGTTAATGAATTAGAGAGTAAACAATAAATTTATCGATGCTATAAAGCTCTTACACTCTCCTCCCCTTAAAATTTTCAATGCTACATACACAGAAACTCGTGTTACTCTATTTTAATTCTAGCATATACGAGTATTATATCATTTTATGATTCGTACCTCTGAATTGAGTATAACGGGATTGATGGTAGTTTTGCTTTAAAAAAATGAAAATCTAAAACATCGGTCTTTTTTTTTTTTTTTTAACGTGGTAGTTCCGTTATAATTCTAAGACAAACAGTCATTAGACAAATCTAAGTTTTTTAATAGTTCGTGCAAGATCGAAAGGTTTTAATTGGATCGATTTCAATCAAAGTCTTTCAACTCCCCCATACAATGTCGTCCGTGACCAATTTGTGTTTGATTTACGTTCTCAATTCAAGAGGATAAAAAATTATAATGAAGTGAACACTCTCTCCGAAGTGGGAGAAATATTAAAATAGTATTCTAGTTTTATATATACTAATAAACAGGATCGAATTATCGATCGACAAATGCATGATAGATATGATAAATTTATTTACATCTTTTACATAAAAAATAAGAGCATGTACGTCTCATCATACTTATATTAAGTATAATATGGGTAACTGAAAGGCCAATCTTTCTCTCTCTTTTTAGTGTATGTGATTATGTGATGACTTATGATTCATTTATTTTTAAGCAAACTTCCTTTGACTGTGGACGATGAAGATATTCGGTTAGATAAGCAACCTCTGCAAAGTGGAATGAGTAGTTGTAAGCAGAACTGCTAAGCCTTTTGATTCTTGAACGAAAAATTAAGATTTAATTGGATTAACGTCACATTAAAGAGGAAAAATGTTAATGGATTTTAAGCTAATAAAACATAATTGATTCAAAAATTGTTGTATTTATCAATTGTAAATTAATCAGTCTTATTAGTTTATAATTAATGCAATTCCAAGTAATGAATATAGAGCTCCGAAGCCACTAAATATAACAATAAAATTTTAAAATCCTAATTTAAATGGCTTAATAAGACATTCAAAAAGTGAGTGAATATATTTTACAAATATATATACTTTGGAAATTTATTCTCAATAACAGGGTAACATTTTTTAATTCCTTGTTACTGGATCACTCTCACGACCTATGTTCATTCTCCAAAATAAATTAAAAAGGGGAAAAACGTGAAAAAAATTTTCTTGTGTAAGAGTTAATTACATATTGAAGGCTACATCTAACTCACAGAACGTGTGAGTTCTGATTAATAAATAAATGAAATTTTTTAGATTAAATTATTAATGCTGCTTATGTGATTAGTAAGTGAAACATGTTGTATTTACACATTACAAACAAAAATGCTCTTTGATATGCAACTGCTTCGAGGCTATCTTCCCTTAATATTAAAGAATAGGACCTAAAACTCCCATTGCTTTTCCAGGTAGAAAAATGCTCCAACATTAATTTCACATTCTAATTTCCTTAAAGAATATAGATTACTCTAATTCAATATGTTATTCACTCTCTTTGAGGGAGTAATGGTTATTAATTATGCTGAAAGAACCAAGTAAGCTGAGCCAAACATTAGTTGAAAAAATCCCAAAAGTTTGTTTTTTAAAATCACATTAAGATAAAACGTAATACAAAATGGGGGCTAATTTTTTTAATTTCTTACATTATATTTGCTTTATATAAAAATTCAAACAAATTTTCCTGAGACAACCCCCCCACCCACCCAAATCAGACAAATTTAAAACTGATGAATTAAATATATACTTATAGAATCTGTGAAGACAATACAATTTTCATTGTTCTGATTTTGGACACTTTCTAACATTTACTACTGGTAGTAATGCCAGCTGTAAATACAGGACATGCAGGATAAAGCTAGAAAACATCGAGCGATTTATTTATTAAATATGAGGCCTCAACATAATTCGCTGATTTAGAGTCGTCAGCGTAAATGTAAGTACAATCATTGAATTTTTTTATAAAGTCATTAAAAAATTGCTTATAAATATTTTGCGCAAAATGCTATCCCTTGAAAATTTGTAAAGACTTTTAAATTTAAATCTCCGTGTTCGTACTAAGGAGAAAAATCCTCATTTGTTTTCATAACTGAAGTGTTTGATAACCCATAGCCGTCGATTAAAACCTTGGCACGATAAAATTTATCCAAAAATAAGCTTTTATTTGTATACAGTAAAAACATTGATGATAATGCAGATCTAAAATATTCACACGCACATATCTGTTTCATTCAATACATTTTTTCCTGTATAAAATACTTCCGAATTTCGTCTTTTATAACAAGCAGTTTTCTAACTCTACGTGTCAATGATAAAATTGCATATTTGTTTAATCTTTATTAAGAGGATAATAACATAAGTTCACACTTTTATACTGGATACTTCAATGTGAAAATGTGTTTTCGAAAGCCCGGGTCCTATTTTCTGACATATTAGGCAAGACAGGTTTCAGATAAGATTTCAATTGAAATTAAGTTGAATTTTGTATTTAATTATTATAACTCTCATTGTAAATTAAATGAAAACATGCATTTTTCCTGTTTTCAAAGCTTTTGGCTTAAAGTTTCTTTTGTCGTCTTAAAGTTTAAATAAAATTCGCTGTAATTGTACAGATCATTCAAAAAACAATTGCGGATTTCAATCCAATAGTTCTTTTGAAAAGAATACAAACTGACTTCCTCTTATTGTTATTTCAAGCATGATATTTTTATTTCCTTTTCGAAAGAATTACGCTCATTGAAAGAGAAATGAAATATAGAGATTTACGTATAATTTAATAACATCATGACCTAAGATGACGTATATACTATAGGGCTTCGTTGCATGAATTAATTCTAAATTTTTATTCTGTTCTGAAAATCTTTAATTCTTATTAAAACTAATCATTTTTTTTTTTGTAAATACATTTATTTAAACTAGTAATCATAATTATCTGAACGCCTTACTGTTTTATGATTGTTTTTATTCATTTCCTGATAACTTCAAAACTGAAAAGGTAAACTGAAAAACTTAATAATTTTTGAATTTCATTTGAACAATAAAAATGAATTTCCTAATTATACCATCTAAGTTATTTTATCAAAGAATTAATACAAAAGACTTTTTTTCATATTCCTATCTATATTAACTATTTAATTAATTTTTTACATTCATATCAAAGCCATAAAATGTCTTAAGTATGAAAAAAAATAGTACCAAAATAAAAGTTTTCCTAAGCGACTCTATTCTTTCTTTTGGACAAAACTGACTGAACTAAAGATCGCAGTAAAAGAACTTTTTGTTTGGCGTTTTTAGCTATAACAGAAACTTTATTGCTATATTTGTTCTTATAAATGATAGTGAATGTTCTTTCAAAATTTAAATTACATACATTTATACTATTCTCGTTAAGTACTGATAATCATCTGTATAAAGTGCTTCATATTGCATTCATACGTTCATAAAGTAATTTATAACTATGTTCGACATATAAAATGAAGTATGGTTAAGTTCAAGAAACTGTGGTGGGAATTCCATTGTTACCTATTTTTTTTCCTTCTAAAAAGTATTCATGAAGTTAAATTAATCATTAAATTATCAAAAAAGTTATTTACTTAAATATAAAACAACATGAATTCAATATTTATAAAAACAAAAAAAAAAAAAAAAAAAAAAAAAAACAATAAATATCGGAGTTCTTTTATTGTCTCTTTTTGGTAACTTCTGCTATCTTTTTTTTCTTCTACGTGAAATTTTAAATTTCTTTTTTACATATTAACTTTATGAAATACGATTCACTGTATGCGATACAACACTGTCTATCTATCATTGTCATTTTTTTTATCACCTTATCACACATGCATCAAAATACATCAACCCAAACTAGACTTTTGAAAGATGGAATTCAATCTAATAGAATATCGAATTACATTTTATGGTTGTCAAAATTTTGTTTACCGGAACTTTCCGTATCAGTATACATGCACTACAGAAATTGATGGTATCGTTTGAGAAAGTGCGCTGAGGATTTTTTTTCCACATGTTATCTTTGATGCCGATTATCTATAGATAAGAAATAATTTCATTTCAAAAGTACATTATAATACAAAAAACAAGTTTTATTGTCCCGTGTGCATAAGGAAACGCTTAATATGCATATTCGGGCAGATGAATTTTCTAAGAAAAAAGGCAGACAAAACCGACGAAGTAGAACTTAATTTAACTCTTCCATGAATTTTAAGTGAAGGGTTTTACATAGTCTGTGGTGTGTTCTCTTTTTGTTTAACTATTTTATTTTTGTCAGAGGAGTCACTCAATTATATTTCGAATAGTTAGTTTCTATTGGATAGGATGCTAGAAATCTTTTGAAATTGCTCCATTCAATGCAATTACAATGTATCAAATTTTCCTTTGATAAATTACTAAAATAGCAGTAGTTTTCTCTTTCATATATAGGGATTGAATATATTAATGGACTTTGCATCCATTCTTCTGTCACTTATCATATGTAAATAAAGGACATCGGCTTTTACAAAAAGAGCGACATTATGCATTATTTAAAAAAAAAAAACTTTAACAATAAATATTATTTCCCTGTCTTATAATGAAAACGTAGTTTAATTCTTAAAATCCCTCGCTTTTGATTTAACTTATCGTACAGTAAAATCTTGTTTAATTGGGATCAGAACCTAGTCTGGGATATCGAAAATCCGGATTAAGCAGAGAAAGGGGGAAACGAGAGGCAATAAAATATTCTTACAGAAAAAATTCTTTATATTTTACAATTCGAGTATGAATCATGTTTATAGAAGAATTTTCTATTTAGACAATGAAGCGCCGCGTGTGACTTGTCACTGGCGGTAAGAGGAGTAAATAAAGCTTTGCTTACCTAGCACAGAAATTTCATAAAGTCCCCTCCCCATACACACTTTCCTTTTATACATTCATAACTAAAAGAAGATTTTAGTAATAAAAACATTTCTTTGAAATTCGTGGATGCAACAAATAAATGTAACTATAGAAATTTGCTGATCGTTTCTTAAATTATACTTTTTACGAGCTGATCTAACCATCAGAATTTCCAAAGATCCGAGTTAAAAGAGTGTGACTTGACGAGGTTCTGAAGTATTTAACTACGTAATAGTAAAAGTTTGAGAGATTTCGAGCAGAAATTAGAAAAATGGAATTTGTGTTCACATATCAAAATAAAATAATAATATAATTTCAAGGTCGAATTTTATCTACAGAATCATTGCTTGTTATTTAAAAGTAATACTATAATGTTAAAGTAATATTTAATAATAAATGTTATTTCAGAATAAAATACCAGTAATATAAGACGTTAATAATACATTAATAAGAAATTTTAGTACTGTAAAGGAGAAGGGGTGAAAGACAATGCATAATGTGTATTAAGAATAAAAAAATTATGAAATTCTGATTTTCGTTTAAAAAAATATATGATTAGCATTAGTACAAGATGTCCCATCTTTTCAGAAATTATTGAAAAAAAAATATAATAAAATAATAACATGAAGTCTAT
Organism: Nephila pilipes; assembly: GCA_019974015.1. NCBI lineage: Eukaryota > Metazoa > Arthropoda > Arachnida > Araneae > Nephilidae > Nephila > Nephila pilipes. The sequence continues at coordinate 1,007,889 of BMAW01110146.1, read as the reverse complement.
TGCCATGCGTTTACAACTTTTATTTTGTTTCATGAAAATCTGATGCCACATTAAATTACCTAATATACTATTATTCATGTATCTTTTTCAAATGAATAGTAACTTATAATTGTTATTTAAAAGCCAGATTTTTTATATATCTTTATCAATTTTTAAGATTAAATGATACAAAAGATGAATTCGATTTCAATCGAAAAGCTAATAGAATCTATCTTAATTTTTGTCTTATATAAATTTCGTACAATTGTTTTCGAATAAGATATCCAGAAGCAAATCTTATTTTCCTTTCAAAAGAGTTAACTTATTGATAATAGTGTCGAAAGAAGCAACGAAAAACAAGAAAATATTTCAAGAAGTAATACAATCGTTTTTCTTTCGGAAATAAATGCGTAAAACGTGTTACTTTTTCTTCAAAAAACAAAATAAATGCATAATGTATTCATTACTAAGGGAAAAATTATCTGTCTTCTATTATAAGTCATGATCTTTCGCTTATTGTGTCATTATTTTTAAAATTTGGTAAAATAAGACGCATCTATCTTCTACAGTTCAAAGTCCCTTTGTAATAGAGATAAGTTTTATCAAAGAATAAGACAAAAGAATCAAATTTAAAGTTATGAATAAACACTTTAACGAATAATAGTAATATTGCGTTTTAAATAAAAGGGTAATTCCGTAGAATTTCATAAACCGTTACTTTTGTGTCAGAAAATCCGGAAATATTTTACGTTTCCCGTACTCAGAAATTTCTACAAGTTGAGAAAAAATAACGATATAATAGCTGATTTTATGATAAAATGAAATACAAGTTTTTTTCTAAATTACATAGGGGAAAGTTTTAATTTTGTAATAAATTTGTATAAAAAACAATGTTCAATAAAAGTCTTCTGAAATATTTTCAAGCAATAAGTGCTTGATCCTTAAAAAAAGATAGTAAGTTAATTTTCTGCACAAAACAAGCATTTAATATACATTTTTTTTTAATTAAAACTTTGATTATATTGAAATAACTCAAAAATTTAAGCATTTGAAACACATTACTAGAAAAAATCTGCTAAGCTACACAATTAGATTTCTTTTTTTTTTAAAAAAAAAAAAAAAATTCTGCATAAAATTTCCGCAGCTTTCTAAAAAAGTATTAAAATTCCTAAAAAAAATAACTTACTGTAATATTTTGTTTACAATATTAAATATAGCAAGTATTAAAAATAACGTAAGAGGCTTTTTGCGAGCAGTATTATATTGATTTAACTACATACATCATTTTCAAATGATGTATGTAAATCAATTTATCACCTACTCTACAAAAGGTTTTTTCAAAAAAAATTTTAATCCTTAATTTGGAAAGGGATTTTTAATCCGTCGTCGGTCCCAAACTAGGAAATTCGTCTCTTCGTTCTTGAATCTTGAAAATTTATAACATTTTATTTTACGAGGAAAATGTAAGCATAATTTGAAAACAAAACGGAATTTTTTAAAAACATAGGTTCTTGAAGATCAGGTTTTTGTAATTTTCTAACTTGAAAATGCCACACGCGTCACGTAGACATTTATTCAAGAGTCAAATATACAAGAAGTTACAGGGAGTCAATGACCCTAGTATAACGGTTGTTTGCAATTCGATTATGAATTTTCAACCCATTCTGACTGTCAACGTAGGATCGGAAATCATTTCTAAAATTATCATCCTGATAAATGTAGTAGTTCTAAGAATAGTTTTCATTGAAAGATACACAAAAGTGTTCACGACTTTTTTTTTAGATTGTTGAAAATTAATTCAATTACATCTGTAATATTGCTTTTACTCGCAATATCACAAACTGAATTTTTTTTCTTATCTAAGATGATTGATATTTACTGGGTGTTTTTACATTTAACTTTTTTTTGTTTGTTTCCGTATAAAATTTAATTAAGGGGGGGGGGATAAAAAAAATCGCTTTGAAAGCAATTTTACATTTTTATAATTATCGGATTTGTAATATGTAAAAGTTATAAGTGTTTTTCAGGAAAATTTTGATTGAATTATCTGCCTGAGAAGAGCATGAATCATTTGTAATAATATTATCTTGTTACATGATACCAAACTCAAATTAACAAATTAGCTTTTGTTTTATGTTCAAGATGCAATGATTGAATTTGTGTTTAATCATTTTTTTTTAATCATACTGCTTTTAATGCGAAGAAAATGATCCGGAAAAAAATTTAAGCAACACGCTTCTCACTAACAACGTTTTGGTTAAAGTGTGCAGCTACAGTAAAATGCTGCGGGGAAATACCTTTAATTCATTGTATGAATTGTTCTCTTATTCCAAACTTCATATAGCTCTCTTGATTATATGATAGATATTGGTCCTGAACACCGCCTTATTATTGGGAAATCACTAGTAATAACGCACATTTAAACAGCAAAATCTACATAATATTGAATACAATTTAACATAGAAAAAGCAAATAAAATGTCAAAATACACGAAAAAAATTAACATTTAAAGTTGTACTGATATCCTGTATTATTCTGTTCAAGTAGAAGGCAATTTTTTAATGATTTGTCTGCCTGTGAAAAACGTCGGATAACAGACAGGGCCAGAAAAATGAAGTGCCGGATTTTAGGAATAACGGATTAGTTAAAATTTGACAGTCTGGAGAAAAAGAATTACTGTATGAAAAGTAATTTTCAAATTAATTAAATTACGTAAATAATTAATTTAAGCATACAATAATGTCAGATAAAAAAAAAAGACAAATTTAATATATTAGCAAAAATTTGTTGAAGATATTGTATATTTTTAACGATACTTACTCTAAACTTTTTATACATTTCGAAAAGAAAAAAAAAAAAAAAATGGCTGAATGTGAAGATGAATAGAATCCGTAATGACAGAAAAAGCGAATCAAGGTTTAATCTTAAATAACGGGAGCAATAGCAATGAAAATGATAGATAAATGGATTATGGCCATTATTGGGAAGAAGGATTTGTTCAATATAAGCTGCTGAAAAAGTAATTCGATTAAACATTTTACCCTCTTTAAGCTTTATTTTAGGTAGTAATTTACGGGATTACTTGAAACAGTTTTTGAAAAATAAATTTAAAATAATAATAAAATAATAATAACTTTGATAATTAGACTTATATAAATTCTAAATAAAATTTCAACTTATGGCTAGTGAACAAAACAAAAAATATCGATACATTTCGGCGATTTTTTTAAAAATTTTGAAAATGTTGAATATATATATATATATATATATATATATTTCGTAACAAAGAAAGTCGAAATCAAAGACAAAAAAAAAAAATTATGAACGCCTTGCAACAGAATGGACAATACAAAATATTGTTTTTATTTCCCGTTTCTTCCCTGTGGCAGGAATGCAACGATCGCGATTGAAACAATGCAGAAGATGAGATAAGAGACCACATCACTCATTGTGAACGGAGAACCACGAGAAGGAACTTAAATTTACTCGAATTCAATAGAAATTCCGCGTTGAAAAGTATTTGCTTTCATCGATAAAACTATGTCCAAGCTATTTTGATTTTACAAACATAAAAACCTTCTGAAAGTAAGAAATGGTTGTCAATATAATTAAGAATTTTGTTGGTAAATTAAAAATCTTAATAAATTTTCACATTTGATTTAGTAAAATTTATACCTGAAGAATACTAATCCGATTTACCACCAGATGTCGCTTTAAGGATTATTCTTTTCTTTCCTTTATCTAGTTTATCACTGGATTAAACGTCTGCTTTAATTTTCTTCTTTATCTTGTGGACAGCATTTATTCAAGATTAACAAGCGTAACATTTTTGAAAAGTTAACTATTTCTTTAAACTTTTTATTTTAATGCTATTTTAAACTATGACCATCAAGGATTTTTTACTTTTATTTAAAAAAAAATTTAAAAATCTTTTGACTGTATTTTATGTACAAAATGCGTGATAAGGAACAGAAGTACAAGAATAATTACAAATTAATAAATAACAGGATTAATTGATTAATAAAATTGCGCAGAAAGAGAGATTTAAATTTTAAAAAAAAATCTTCACGAATCAGTTCTGGAAAGAATAAAGCAACGAATAGATGTAAAAAATAACTTCTAAAAGAGATTAGTTCATTATATTTTATAATTACTGAGCATATACATATATATATATATATATATATATATATAGTATCCCCTAAGGAAACATTTTATGCCTCAGCTAGCCAGGTACAAGCAGACTCCAAGGCATTTACAAGGGGAACTCCTCTCATAGGAGGACAATAACAAAACAACAGAATTTTCTTTAAAAAAAAATTAACAAATAATGTATTACATAATATTTATGAACACAGGTTGACACAAAAGTGAACAAAGATTTCTATTTATTAATAAACGTATTGCAGAAATTTGTACTATTGCGATGAATGTGACTGTTTTTTCCGAGATAATATTTCATCGTACTGGAGTTTGGATTGAGTGCTTCAAATCAGAGTAAAGTTTAAGCAGTCCTCTACTGATAATGATTTGTATTGGGATTTTATATATTTCATTTTTGAAAATATTCTTTCACATTGGTAAGTACTCTCAAATATAGATTATAAATCTCCGAGCTTATGATTTTAATTGGTTATATTTATGTTCTGATAGATATTTATAGTATTAGATTGGATCCATTTCTTTAAAGTATATTGCTAATCTACTCCTTATCTTAAGGAGCATTCACTTTTAATTGAAGGTATGATGTGAAGCTCCTCAGTTGAACAGACAAATAGATTATGAAGAATGGAAATGTCTTTAATATTTCCATCAAGATCGAAAAACAGCAGTTGTAGTTTTTAGTGAAATTTTTTCTTGCAAAAACAATATTAATCCACCGGCCACGTTAAAAACAGACGCCAGGATGTTTGCCTGCTGTAGAATCATAATAAAAATATATCGGACTCATGGCTATTGTTATACGAAGAATCGAATGATTTTCAAATTATTGGATCTTAATTGTTCATATAAATATTTTGGTTTTCCATTATTGCATAAAATATTTCATGATGTAAACTTTGTTCTGAAAAAAAAATTATGTTTATGCAATATTATTTTGCTAATATTCCCAGAAAACTTTTAGGTCTGATTCTAAAACATAAGTAGTAGTTCTCTTTTTATAGGAAATGGCTTGAAAAAAGCATCTTATGTTTTGAAATTTACTAAATACTCGTATTTAAAGTGCCAAAAAGTTTACATTAATTCCTACTCCTCGTTTTATTAAATATAGAATAATAATAATGTACTTAATTACTTGAAATTATTATTTAAATATTAGCATTGAGTTTCTTTAAATACAACAATCTTCATGATTAATATAAAATTCAGAAACATATGATTTTGTGCCTCCTTAAATATTAATAAAACAATATCATTTGATGGTCTTAACATCTAACAAACGTTAAAAAATTAGTTCGAATTTTATTTTTTCTTCTCCTTTTCTAAGTTATACTTAAGTTATATCAACTAGATATGTTATTTATAACGATATTTATAAAAGTGAGATACAGATACTCATATTTATGATTCTTCTAATTCTAATCTTTAAATACTGAAATAAAATCAAACTTTGCTGAATTTTAAGTAAATTTTATCCAAAAATACACGCTTTTCTCATTAAATTACACTCCAGATATTTCAATTTTGTTAAAAACAGAAGTAATTAGAACAAATATTAATGTTTAAAATTTCAAAATTGAAATAATAATAATAAATAAAGCTCTCGATCTGAAAACTCATAATATTCGTGGGTCCAATAATAAAACAATTCAATAAGCATAATTTTTAGAGAACGTAAAACACTCAAATAAGAAATTGAAAATATATTTCTTCCACAAGATGCAATTCTTAATTTGAATACTTATCTTCCTAAAATTATGTTTTCCTCACAGAGATAACTTAAAACACCTTAATCTAAAAGCGATTTTGCAAAGCTGTGCCTGTCCGTTATAATTTGCGCAGTATTTAACAAATATCACAATAAAACAAAGTCCAAAACCTCAGAAAATTTAACTATTTATTTTTAAGTTTTCTACTATCATCTTCTCCAAAGAATTTCTATTGCTACCATTGTACAATCGGTATAATTTCTCAAGTTATTGGTATAATCATTCAATAAAAACAACATGACGATAAATCAACTGAAATCTCCTTTTCTTTCTCAAATATTATTAAAAGCTTAAAAAAGAGAAGCGAAAAATGATTGATATATTGTTCTTTTTTTGTTGTTGTTGTTTGTTTCAAATTAACAGATAGTGGTTCGTTGGGTACAATAGCTTTGAACGTCCATTTTGACACGTTCTAATAAGGAGAATTTAAAAAAAAAAAAAAAAAAAAAAAAACAGCTATGAGTGACTGTTATTTCGCCTGGGTTTCCTTAAAAGAGCTGACTTTTTTAGGTAATGCGATTTCAGATCAGTTTCGCTCACTGCACCCGGAAAGTCACCTCAGTGAAAGGGAAAGCTCGGTTCTTATTTTTTTTTTTACCAAGCAGTCAGCAAAAAGAGAAAGATATTCTATAATAATTTAATCCTTTCGAAAACAATCCCAGATCAATCATTTTTATCTGACGCATAAAAAACATGTTGTGTTTAATTAGAAATTAATTTTTTAAAATCCGTTTAACTGTGAATCGTCCACTTTTGAAAGATTTCGCACTGATTAGATAAGGCTAAAACTAAACCATGTTATTTTTGTGGAAAACAAACAAGCATGATGCCTTTTTTACCCCAATGTAATAATGTCTAAGCAGAATTTGAATTAGTATTTTCGTAATCGAATTAATACCAGCATTCTCATTTGGAAAAAAGTTAAGTTAATGTTTGAGCTATTCTTTTGTGAAGTCTAAAAATAAAATAATGATTAATTTTTTCACTGTATGTGGTTGCAATTTCTTATTCTATGTTTACACTTAATTTTTTCACTGTATGTGGTTGCAATTTCTTATTCTATGTTTACACACTCGTATAAAGAAAGATTTTTTCTGAATAAAAGATAAAATAAGACTGCTCACAAATTTTATACACATCAGTATAATACTTTCAATATAATCTACCAAAAGAACACTATATATATATATATATATATATATATATAAACTCATGATATAAGATTAAAATACTTATCAAGTTTGGTAAAATTCTTATCTTCTGTCTGTGAAAGACATTATATTTCAAACAAGTATTACGAAATCCAATTAGTAACGATCATAAATGAATAGCTTAATTAAGCTTTTTATTCAGATGAGAGGCACCACCCAATAAGGATTTAAAGGCCTAAAATCCAATTATTCCCTTTTGAAGATTATTACATTATTTTTTTTTAAAAAAAATTATTAAATTTTAGAACTTTTTTATACACGCAATTATAGAAAACTATCAAGTATAATATTTTAGCAATCTAAGTCTAATTAATGCAATTGTCTTTCAACTTAAAAAAACATGTATATTTTAAAACCTGAACGACACATACGTTAGAAAAAGTTAAAAGATTGCAATCAAAACACTATTAGTTTAAATTTATCGAATAAATGATAATTTTTAAAGCTGTCTGCGAGGAAACGATAACAATAACATGTAGTTTCACACCGAATGATGGAAACTTCGAAAAACGTCGCATTTCATAAATAATTCACTAATTTTCATATCAGCAATGATTTATGCTATCCTTTTCCTTAAAATTGTTGATATATTTCTCCAAATTGTATTTAATGATTCCCAAGCTTCAATGAGTTGATCTACCGATTAGGTATTGTTAAACTTTTAAAGATGCATTCTTGTTTATTCACTTCAAAGTTTTGACCATAGAATCCAGATTACGTCAAGGATTGAAGCAGAGCGGCAACTATCGGTAATAGACTGAGATTTTCTGGAAGAGATTTGAATTTTAATGAAACGTTTGTCGCGTATGACACGTGTTTAAACGAATCCAAACGACCGTTTTTGGTGAGGCGTGCATTCATAAATTAAGGATTAAAATGAATCTGTAACTTATAATACGCAACACGCATAAATACGGTTTTGTTCGTAATGTATTATACGCATAAATGCGTTGCCATACATAATATATTATAGGCAAAATAGATACAATTTTTATCTGTAACTTTAAATATATAATGCATTATACATATTCTTATGTGTGTGCCTTAATAAATTATACGCTTATGACACTGAATCTTTAGAAAATGAGAGAAATTTCATAATATCCAAGAAATTTTATGTTTTACATAAAAATTGAAATTTTTTTTTATATGTATGGGAAATAACTATAAACTTATATGCTTACATTTTCGCCAAATATCATGGAACATGAATCAACCATATTTTCAGACAGAAAATGTACCAAATATCATATAGACTCATAAAGTTGTACCTCGTGCATCTTTTTATTTTACGTAAGAAATCAATTTAGAGGACTACGGTATATGAAACGAAATAGGGAACACGTTTCATGCATCAAAAAAGGAATTGACTCAAAGAGAAATTAGTGATACAACAAATATGTTACTTTTCCTTTCAACAAGTAGTGTGAAAAACCAAATTAGTTCTACGGTAGGGAAATGAAATATGGATCACATTTCGTGCATCAAAAAATAAATCAATTTAGGCAGAAATGAGCGATAGAATAAAATATGAAGTTTCCCCCTTCAATATGTAATGTACCAGATTAGTACTACTGTTTAGGAAGCGAAATATAGAACACATTTTATATAGTAAAAGAAGGGATCGATTCAGACACACCAAAACTGTTATATTCTGTAAAATAGCGAAGTAAAAGTTTAACGTTGATGCTGGATTTTTTCCCTATTTATTCTATCTACAAAAGTTTTCTTAATTTAAGCCTGATTCTTTAATATTACATGAAGACCGAATTAGTGTAATTAAACTGATTCTCAGAATTATTTTCTATTTTGCAGCCCAAAACTTAAGATCATGTTCGTGAAATATGTTTTTGTATCCAAATAGAAAAAGGCAATGATATTAATATATACTAGCTCACTTCTGTTAGAATCCATTTGTATTTACAATGCATGACATGTTTTCTATTCCGAATATTACATATGGATACAAAAAGGAGTTTTAATTTCTTACGTCAAAGTAAAAAATATTGATTGATTTGTTTTATTAACATCATATTAGAAGCAACAAGATGGCTATTGGAGTCGGACCTCAGTCAAGTAGCTATCACGATGCCTGAGCTTGCACCTCCCTCTCCTAACTTTCACACCACGCCAACGGGAGTACTTTGGGCCTCGTCAGATATAACGTGCATCAACTCTAGCTACATAGCGGGTCTTCAGTGGCACCAAAGTTTGAACCCACGACTCAATGAAAACCGCCAGTCGCGAGTCCACGACCGTAGCCACTAGGCTATCGCAGCAGTCAAAGTAAAAAAGACATTTAGTGAATGGTTCTAAAAATTTAAAGACATTGTATGAAAAAAATGCGAATTATGTGTATTATAACCAAATGAAATTTCCATCAATATAGGCTCATTTTTCTACCTGAAAAGTTTCGAGACCCAGTTTTGTTTTAACAATGGGCAAAAAAGTCTCGTGGATATAGAAGGTATTTGAGGATACTTTCCTCGAGAGAACAAAGAGTATTTTTTTTACAAAACTTTTTAAAAAGACTTCTGAATTTAATAAAATCAGAAAATTTTATATTTTTAAAAAAAAAAAAAAAAAAATAGTAATTCCAAGAAGCTATGTATTCATATGTCCATTTAGCTGAGCTTAATTTTTTTTAAAATTATTCGTTTAATTCAATATTTAAGAAAAGCTTCAGAACTATACATTAAACTCGACGTCAAGCTTAAGAAGTAACTGTAGGAGGAAAGAAAGAGAGGGTGAGATAATGCTGACCCATGCTCCTCATGCTAAAATTAGTTTCTTTTTGCGTCTTACAAATAAAAATTTATCCCCGGATCTGTCAGTTACGTGCTTCTAATATCATTTCCAAGAATTAGCAATCATTATGTGCTCATTGGATAGATAAATATCAAATATTTCAATCCCACCTTTCAATTTTGAGCAAATCCACCCCAAATACACACAAACACTGTTCAGCAAAATGCATTATTCACAATGCTCTGTCTTTAATGATGAAGATCATTAGAAACCGATATAATTGATGCAATAAGGTCATTAGGCATCACTTAACGACACGAGTTAATGAAGGCATTTCATTAACGAAAACGAGGTGCATACATGCAACAGGAACAGGTTCGGCAAGAAAACGTTCTTCCGAAGCATAACATTCCCTTTCTGCTGCACTCCTTCTACGGTCTGCAGGAGAATTTTAGATTCGAATAAGGGTGCTCGTGCATCCTAAATGAGGATGGGTCGGTCCTTTTTAGAACTATCTCTTTTCATTTGTTCCGTCTTTTAATTTGTGTCGTTGATTTGAGATCTATATCAAAAGGAGTTGGATAAGTAGGATGCGCTATTTAACTATTATTTGACAATGCTTGATTGGTGCACCATCTACAAAGAAATACATTGTGGCTGCTAACCATACAGTGAAGAGGATATCCATTTATATCTAAAGACTAGTTTTTTTCCCCTGTGTTTTTCAGTTCATACAAGCTTTGAATTACTTTTGAACATAGTTCTATCATTTGGTCATTTGAAACAAAAAGAAATAATTTGTTCTTTTTGTCAGTTATTCATTTAGAAATTCTCAAGTAAACGTAAAACACGTTTACATGTTATTTTATTTAAATTAATAATTTCTTTTTATGCAGTAAACAAATTTTTTGTGAGCACAAGTTTCCATCTCATTTTTCAAACTTCATACCATACTCTTCTTCAGAGTAATTTCTTCAGTTGTTTCTAGAAAGTACACTTCTTTATTTCCTTGGGCATTTCAAGAATAAATCTTAATATTTCAGATTTTTTTTTTTTTTGAAAGAGTTATCAACTCATGTAACAAAGACTAAAATTAATGATTGCGAACTTTTTGATAAAAAAAGAAATATTTAACAAAATTTCTAAGACAACTTGTTCCGATAATGATTGATTCGTTTGGATTAAAAAAAATAATAAGTTTAATAGTATTGATTATTTGAACCTAAAAATCGTTCAATTTTGCTTTACTTAGGGAAAGAGGTACCCATAAGTTTGTATAAAACAAAATAATACGGTTTTCATTTGAAGTTTGATTATTTTATGTCTCATTTGATTGTTACGACTCATAGAATTAAATTCACAAAATTGGTCAAGTTATGACCGATGAAAAAATAATTAATCACAGTCACAGAATATTAAAAAAAATTCTCCAATATATCTTTTAATTACTTTTCTTTTAAAAAAATTAAATTATACATGTCTTTCGATAAGATCTCATTAAAAATTCTTTTATTATCCAACATGCATTTAACTACTTTTTCAGTCTGTGAAATACTTAAATATTGAACGAATATTAAATAGTAACAAAGTTTCAGAACAATTTATGTAAAACAGTTAATAAAAATTAATGTGGTTTATTTTCAGATTATATCTATTTATAATATTCCCATTCTAATGTCGCGCGGTTGACAAAGTGTTTTTAAAAAAAAACTTGTCGAATTCAATAAGAAACACCTAAGCGTGCAGAAAATCATTAATTTTTTCGAACAGATTTATCATTTTTCACTTGCTAAGGTATTTTAATAGTGTTAAAGAATAGGGAAAGGGAAAATAAAAGAAATCTTATTATAATCCATATTATTTCTATAAAAAAATTAGTTTGTCAATGTCTTTTTCACAATTTCATTACACATAAATTCTACTCAATTCAGCAAAGGGTTTTCTCTATTGAAAGCGCGATTTATATTTCTGTCTAAAATTTCATACTTAAGTTAGATAGTTGGTTGACTTTTTTAAAAACTCTTATGTCCAAACCAATAAAAAATACCTAAACGTGCAGAAAATCATAATTTTTTTAAGACAGGATTTATCATTTTTCACATGTAAAAATATTGTAGTAGTGATTAAAAATTAGAGAGGAAAAAAGCTTTCAATTTTTTTTTTTTTTTTTTTTGTAAATTCTATTTAATTTAACTTCTTAGTGTAAAAAAGTTCTTTCTCTATTAAATGCACGACTTATTAGTAATACAAGCTCGTTTTGAGTATTGCATGCAATGCGAAAGATTAATGAACATAATGTGGGATAAAGACAGAAAAGAGAGGAATTTTTTGTCGTATAAGTAAAGCATGGCAGTTTTTGGAACTCGTAAAAAGAATTATTTATTTGCATTACATCTAAATTTTACTGCTAAAAACTTCTCTTTTTTTCTTTCTCTTTAAAATATACAAAAAATATTTTAAATCATTATGAAATGCACTTAATGTAATGAATTTTATGCAGTAAGAGTCATGTTATATTAATGAAGCAGCCAATTTAAACAACCCGGAAAAGAGATTTTATTTGTTATTAAAATGTAAAAATAAGTTCTGAACTCAATTTCTACTTTGGTTTATGCATACCCATGCACACGTTTGCAATCAAAAACAATTTATTATGGAAATAACATGATAATTATAGGAAAAATCAGAATTAAATCGATGAAAAGTAATTAGTATCAGAAAATAATTTTATTATAAGTTAAGACTTCAAAAGGTTTTTTTTTTTTATACTTCGGGTTGAAATAATGCTGAAAAATGCATGAGAAGAATATATGGATATTTGGATGGTTAAAATTTGAATTCGACTCATAAAATAAACCCAGTGAATTAACTTATTCACCATTATGTGCATTGCTAATATAAAAAAATTACGTACATTAAATATCTTTTCAGGATTTACAATAAATATAGTTCCTAATTTATTTATTCAATATTTTTTTCTTAGAAATAATTTAACATAGATGCACTGATGTGCTGAAAAAGTTATCTGAAATGTGTTAAAATTTGTTTATTTTCGACTCTAATGTGATTGAAATACTTATATTTTTGCCCAAATGTATTGAATCAAATTTTATTAAAGCTGTTAATAAACTTATATGCCTGAGGTAAAGGGCATTAGACCCATTTTTTTAAGAAAAAATAGTAACGAGTAAAACTTTTAATCATAAAAAAGGAATTATGATTTAAAAATATTCATTATCAAGCAAGAGCTATGAACAAAGGAGCGCACATGCACAAAAAACCTTTAAGCTGCTATGCAGCAAAATTTCAAAAATGAGCAGAGTAACTTTACTTTACAACAGTTATAGCAAATAAGCAAATAAACATTATCAAATACTTCTTAAAATATAGAGCTTAATCAACTAATGATTTTTTTAAAAAGAAATTCAATGGAAATTAAACGAGAAAGAAAACTAAGGCAAACGTATTTTCTTTTGCACGTTATATCAAAAAGTACTGTGCAGTATGAATGAAAATAAAAATAGCTATAGAAAACAGTTCTGTTTCGAATTAAAAATAATGCCTTTTAAATTTTGTAAATAAAATTCTATTTATGCTCTCTTTTTACAAGAAGTATTTATTCCGTATTTATGAAGGAACTGATGAATTATTTGAGATAATTTTCTTTATTCAGAGGAATTAAGGAAAACTTTGATTTTACTAGAGAAGGGGAAAAAATTTCTTTTCAGGCCTATAAAAATAGGAAACCGTACAGTCGCAAATTGAGCCTTATCAGTGTTTATGATCCATTGGCATATCATTAGACATCAAACAATTCAAAGTATGCTTTTTGAGATGTAACCCAAACTTTTAATTGCATCTTCCCTCTGCATTTAATTTTCAGTCTTGAATTATGAAAAATATTACAAATTTTTGAGATGAGCCAATAAACTTAATTGTTAATCAAATCGCCAATTTGAGACAAAAGACTGCACAAAAACAATCAAAACCTAGAACAACTGCTAATTGAAATGGTGTTGCAACTTTTTAGCCATCCATTTCATCTTCGGAAATAATTGCTACTGTTAAATCGAAACTCTTTCCTAGATATGTAGGACTATACTTTGATTAATGAAGACTGACAACCCAGCCCTCCATCGCCGCAGCAGCAAATTTTAACGGTAGGGGTCTAATTTCTTCGTACCGAAGCGCGTAGAGTTAGAGATCAATTCTCCTCTTCGAAAAGCAATTTTCTATTTCTTATCCTGACAACTTTTGCAAAGATTAGTTTGGGTTGCTGTATATACAATACACTCACAATTTATCACTTTTGGTACTATTTAATGCACCTGGCTGCATTCCTGAATGAAATGTATGCATATTTTTGACCGTGGGTTAAGATGTTTGCAGAATGTTAGATATTTCATTAGACAGACATTGTGTTGGACGTGAATGAAAGTATTTTATAAGTTACTTAGAGCTTCCCTTTGAATAACTGTTTGTGGGTGTGGGTAAATTATGGACTGAAACATTTAGTTTGCTCCAGAAAACCAAAGGAATATTTATAGTGGATCGAATAAACATATCTGTTTTGGTTTTTGGATGGAAAACGATCACCTTACTTTGTAAATTCTTGTAAATAATATCTACTATGGAAAACTACAAGGAAATCAAAACATTTTTTCTAAAAACTGTGTATTGATACTGCGTAATGCATACAATTGGTATTAGTCGAAATAGAGGTAGCAATTAATTCAATGAACAAATAAAAAGAACTGATCTGGAACTAAAAATTATCACCAGAAAAGATTACAAAACTCGTTCCAATAGGCATTTTTACAAAATATTAATTTGGGTTTGAATTGTTATATTGACGTTAGACGAAACAACACACAAACTAAATATTAAAAGTAATAGGACGAAAAATAAAGAAAAGAATATGAATTTTTACGAGAATAAATACTTCCGCAGACCGTGCAGATGAAGTGAAATAAAAAGTATAAGCAACTTAAGAACCTTCCAATTGAAATATGCTAATAGTTTAATATATTGATTACTCCAACAAGTAATTCGATGCAATATATATTTTTTCTTCTATATCTTTTGCTGAATTGTGTAAAGGATTTAATAAGCTCCTAATTTTCATGGTATACTTTGCCATATCATTAATAACTTTTAAAATAGAGCAATAAACATAGATTTTACTGGGTATATTTGCAGTGCATGCATTCAGAGGGAAAAAAAATTCGTTCTAAGAAAGACTATACTATGAATCTTTTTATTTTTATCGAAATAATATCACAATTTTTCTAATTAAATGTTTTATACTATTAATACTTATAATCAGAATTAACTCGTCTAGAATATTAAGCTTATAGAATAAATATATTCTGTTAATACGTTGTATGAATTTCAGATTTATGAATAAGATTTAAAAAAATGATTTCACTTGACGACATTTTATGACTGTGTATATTTTTCTTCGCATTTCATCTAAAACTTAAAACCATAAATGAGGAGAAATGTCCAATGATTTTATGATATAATATTTAGAAACATATTTTGATTAATATTTCATTACTTACTGCAAGTGTAGATTTTAATTTTGATAATTAACTGAAACTAAAATTCATACTTTAAACAAAGGTTTGAGAATAATTTTTTTCATAGATTTTACATTTTCAATACTATGAGAGAGAGAAAGGAGATTTAAAAAAAGCAAAGTTTTTTTTTAATGTATAAATATATATATGGTTTGAAATAATTTTAAAAGTATTCCTTAATACATTGAATTTACGAGATTTTTCTTATAACTCTCACAAAAAAGTGTATTAAAACACAAGACTTATAACGAATATTATTTCAAATAAAATCAATGAATAAAAGAAGAAAAAAAAACCTCAATTCCAATTTTTATGCAATCCATAAGCATTGTTCAATTAAAGGATGTCTCAGCCATATACAAGCGCACTTTGAATTTAAAAAAAAACCATTAGAATAAAATAAAATTCCCATCGAAACGATATCAAAAAGCATGTTTTAAAATACCAGATGAATCCAAGGAGATAAAATGAAATGCAGCGAAAATCATTCTCAGAAGTAATATTCAATTTATTGCAATAGTTACTCATCAACCGAATTGTAGAGCAACATTTTCAACGATATTCCTCTACTTTAAATGTACTTTTAATTTTTAAAAACATTAAAATTAAATAAATTCTAATCAAAACAAAGCACGATGTAAAATGGTGAGCAAAACACTCATACAAATACCGCTTAGTGAATTACTATAGTCATCATCAGGGGAAAAAAATCAACTTTAAAGAATAATTTGAAATAAATTCTTACCATATTTCGTTATTGGACTTATGTACGGTGAAATAATCGCAGCGAAGATTTCACTCTGGATCCAGCGGGACTCCGAAACGACTAGGCCGAAGCTTTCCCCGGCGATAAGTCCGTTAGCGCCGGCTGGGATTTAATTCTCCGCCAGAAAATATCCACATACAATGAAGAGCAAATAATCAAGTTTCCCCGTCAAATAGTTATCCACTAAACAACACAGATAACGAACGCAAAAGAATCCAGTGCTTAACGATCGAAATTATCTCTGTTTGCATTTCCATCCACTCCAAACACGCATACCTGCTCAGAAGATGCACAAATACAAACAACGCGTAGTTTAGCAAGCGGTTACCACTCTCTCGCTTCAACACAGCACTTTTGAAAGAGTACCAACACTGCAAAGATAGCTGGCTGGGCTAGCCATGCAACGTCACGGATAAGGAGGAGTTTGGATCGTCAAACCCCGCCCACGACCACTCGACAACAGAGCTTTGTTGGATTAAGGCGTTCCTTCCAAGAGCGTTTCTATCCAATAGCGGATGGACAGAAAGCTTCGAAAAAGTCAGAAGAGGTTGATGATGATTGGTGGAAGGATTGGTTCTGTGGGATGAGTCATACAAAAAGTGACAGACGGATAACAACGTTAGGGGGGGAGTAGTTAGAAATTTAATCGTGGACGTGAAATCTATTGTTTTTGGTCTTTTCGGACTCGGTGCTTGTTTATTTTTTAGATTAATGTCAAGGATGATAATAGGACAATTTTGAAATAAATACTCGCATCGTGTTTTTGATACCCGCACAATTGTGATTGTAATCGGATAATGTAAATGAGAATTTGAGAAACTGAGGATTTTGTATCGTGTTTAGGGAAAAAGGGGAGAAAAATAAGTTTCTTATACAAAGGGGTATTTGTTACTGAACGCATTGTATTCAAAGTATAAAAACAAATTTCAAAATCAAAGGTGAACGATTATGTATTGTAAAAGGAGAGAGTTATTGTTTTGTTATTGTATTGCCTTGTTTTTGCGTGTTACAGTGTATCAAAATAAAATCATTTATTTAATAAAAGTTCATTTTCAGTAAATAAATATAAACGTTGAACTATGGGACTTCAAGCATAGTATATTAAATTCTGTGCATTTTATAGGTAAATATTGATTGACATTGTAAATGTATGTAACATTAACTACTATGTTTATTAAATTTTTTTTTTTTTTTTTTTTTTTTTAAAAAAAAAAGAGCGTTAGTAGGTCACTAGTCTTATAAACTAGGTTTAAATTAATTATTTTAAGAATAAAGAAAGTAACACATTTAAAGAAAAATAATAAAACTTCTGTCAATAAACTTATACGGTATACACGAGAGTTTAATTTTTTTTTTTTTATGATGCAATGTGTGTGCAATTATAAAAAATTCCGTACATATTTTTAATGGATTTTTTTTAAGAATGTCCAAGAAGTGCACGTATTCTGCCTTCCCCAAGGCATGAAATATATTTTGTCAGACATCATTTCTTAATTATAATGAAATTAATATAACATTCGATATGAATTAGGCATTTGGAACAATCTCTGATACACAAATTATATGAACAGAAAATCCATAACAACAAATTATTAAGCAATTCACACACACACACACACACAATGCATGTTTTACAAATAAATGTAGGAAAAAAATTGACATTCTTCTTTAAAATACATTAATATATATTTAAAATATCTATGTTACAAAACATTAAACTAGAAATATACGTGCTAATTTTTCCCCTCAGAACTATTTCGGTGATAATTACTAATATAAAAAAAATAATGTTATCTATATTATTAAAAAAATCTGCTTCTATGAGAAATAAACTTTTGAAAATTTTCGATTTGTTTTTGTTTCATATGGTCACACTTTTACATAGAGAAACGTAAATTAATTTCTATTAAGCTGATCACTCCGTACCAAAATTTCGAATTAACTTAACACATTAGACGCATCAGGACATAAGCGAGGTTTATTTAAATACCGAATTTAAGACTCCTTGTTTTTTGTGACATACGTCTTTTGCAATTATTGGTAGAACTTAGATTTTGTGTGTGCCTAATGATGATATTTTGATTATTCTATAGAATAACAAAATAATTTTTATTCAAGTTTTTTCACCTTCTTATATGAATAAGAGTTTTTAGACATACATGAATTTAGGAACATTTCAAAAAACTCCCACAATACATGGTGCCCAATTTGTTATACTTCTGTAAAAGATACATGGGTGTACAGTGAACTAAAATTATTTATTCTCCAAGTAATGCCCAAATTTTAAGAAGTTTTTTTAGTAAAAAAAAAAAAAAAAAAAAAAAAAAAAAAAAAATTATAGCTTCCAAAATTGCAAAATTCTATACTTTTTTTTTTTTTTTTTTTCAAACAAAATATACAATGTTATTAAAATTTGGTTAACTATCTTTTAAACATTTTCTTACATATGAGGAATAAACCATTTTGCATTTTTAAGGAATACTTTTCAGAGGGGAAAAAAAAACCCAGCTTTTTGACTCCAAAATTACTTTCACAGTTTTATAGAATGATAAAGTATGATTATTAGGCTCACAAAAATGTAAACTCTAATATTGACATTAAAAAATATATGTCACATAATCAAGGAGTTATAAATGGGGTACTTAAATAAACCCCTCGTTTGCCGTAATGTCAGCGGGAAGTCGTTTTTGGATATTACATTGTATAATGGTAGCAATAAATGGATATAAAAATATATTTACCAATACAAATATTTTAGAAAGCTGTAACCATTTAATATAGTTGCTCTATACATCGCTGATTTTTTTTTTTAAATTTAATTTTATTTTTAACACTTGGCCGGTAAATTCGAAGCAATAAATCCCATGTGAATTGTTTAATTTTTCACTAAATATTCACTACAATAAATTTTTGCCTTTAAAACCCTTAAGAGCACATTTATTGTTCTCAAAGTAGACGTCTTTATCTTGTGTAAATATTTATATTCAACATGTTCATTATTATATTCAACATGTTCATTATAAATATGATTTTGTATATGCACGTGTTATTTAATTTAATTTTTTTCCTTCTTCCGATTAACATGGATTATCGCTACTCCAGACCGATTCTGGTCCCAATGAAAGCGGTTTAACGAGGTTTTACTGTGACAACAAGAGGAATAGAAGCATCGTGGTCTTAACATTAAAAGTAAAATATATAAATTACTCAAAAGGAGAATGGTAGAAAAGATCTCTACAAAAATCATTTGTATTAAGAATTTCTATTGGGAAACTTATGCAATCATCACCAGCAACGGAACGTAATCAATGACGAATGAACGGGCTTTCTATGCAAAGAAAATGTGGAGAGAAGAAACAACTAGAACTACACACACATGAATTCAATGTTATTAAGTAAAAGAATTTAGCGAAAATTTATACAGTTTGATATTTCTTTAAAATGCTAAATAAATGCTATTTACTTGTTTACTGTTATTTTTTATCAGTTCATTATCCCTTTCATTCTACCGCGAAATTATTCAATGGTCATTGAAAATTTCGTTTTATTCTTATTCCGATATTAAGAATATTCCGATGATACAAGCAAATGGGGGTCGATGTTGTCACCACGTCAATTGAGTAGCATAATACAGAGAGTATTTTGCATTCTAAAAAATATAGTACTACATATTTTCGAAATGACTATAAGTAAGAAAAAAGTTTGTTGCAAAGTCTCTACCGGAAATTTATAGCAACATTTTAATGGATAGCATATGATGAGGTAATCGGAATATCCAGAAACAAAATCTACGAGAAATGACCTTTTATCAGTATGGTAAAGTTTAAGGGTGCTAGAGCTAAATATATCAGGATGCTCATCTAGTGGTGGACTAACACCAGTCGAGTACCGGGCAGAAATGTCCCCGGAGCCCCTTATTGGAATAAGCACCATACAAAATGTCACCACAAATATATATAATTTCCATTTAATTAAAAGTAAATAGTTAAAATAACTTAAAACAAAAAGATCTTAAAATTAAAGGAAAAACAAATTATATCTGGCAGACAATCATACATTTAAAAAAAGCATGTTATTATGCCGTTTTTGAGGCTTAAAAAACGCTTTTTTTCTATCAATAAAAAAAAAAAGCGAAGAAATGCCTTTAGCTTCTGTATTTGCAATGGAAAGGACTGATAAATCGTAATATCTTGCTTCTCTCATTGTTGAACAAAGATAGCTTTTAATTAATTCAAGCTTCTCCTGCAAGATGCAACTGAAAGACACACATTGTCGAAAATGTCTTCAGTGTCAAATATGAGCTAGGGACTAATCCTTGGAAGTCCATTTCCATAATAAACTTCAATGCAGACTTTTTTAGCTTTGTCTTTCCCAACTTAAATTTTTATTATTGATGAACGTCTTGACCGTTTAATTTCTGGTAAGAATTTTTTCTTCTATCTCGCCAAAAATTTCCGTGAGGCTTGAAATCAGCTCCAGAAGTCAACTTAAAATCCTTTGAAGCTCCCCCTTCCACCTTTTGATCAGACGCCCAGGGTGGTTCACTTTCTCAGCACCTCTAACCCTCGTCAATACGTTATGGTGCGGATCATAGAGAAAAAAAATAGCGAGATCTCTCAAACTCTCTCTCATACATACAGGAGAGAGAGAGAGAGTAGATTGAATTTATTTTTCTCCTTATTAAAATACATCAAACTAAAGGTATTTATCTCTATTTTTAATAAACTGAAACTTTTATAATGTCCATATAATAACTCGCATCTAAAATTCGACATACAGTTAGTAGATAAATCTGTTGCATCTCATTGAATACAAATTGCGAATTATATTTTATTAATCTCAAGAATTAATTTAAGAGTACCAAAACATATTAGGAATAGTAGAAGACCATATTAAAACCTCCTTGCTTTTGTGACATGTTCTTTTGAAATTATTAGTAGAACTTAGATTCCTTGTGTGCCTCATAATGATATTTGAATCATTACACCGAACTATAAGAGTAATTTTTTTAGTCAAAAAAATTTTTTTCCCCTCCTGGTTGGAAATAGACATGATTTTTGAAATATATTTGAATTTAGGTATCTTTTTTTTTTTCAATTTTTTTCACGATTTTACTATATGGTTCCTAATTTATTATGCTTCTACAAAAGATACTTTTTGATACAGTGTGAACCAAAGAAATATTTTTTTCTTTAAATAACACCTAAATTTTAAGACATTTTTTTTTCTTCTTCTTTTTTTTTTAATAAAAAGATTTTAATTTTTTCGAAAATTAGAAAGTTTTACAATATTACTAAGAAAATATGCTGAGATATCATTAAAAAAGTTGGTTCACTATTTTTTTTTTGTGGGCGCTATCTTATGTATGAGTAATAAAATAGTTTGTATTTTTAAGGTATACTTAAAAAAAAAACCTAAATGCAAAAAAGTCTCAAAAATCATGTCCATATTCAACTAAAAAAAGAAAAAACTTTCGAATGCAAAATGATTTTTATAGTTCTATAAAATGGTTAAAATATCATTATTATCACACAAAAAAAACCTAAGTAGATAATTTTAAAACTGCTATTGAGATAATTTTAAAACATATAATGTCTCAAAAACAAGAATTTAACGAGTGAAATTTAGTTCAAGAGAGTTATGACGTATGCGGAGAATAATTCATATGTTGATCAAACTCTTCTGATCATAAAAATTTTGATAACCCTTTATATTCTGAGGTTTGAGAGCTGCATTTTACCATTCTAACATAATTTTTTTTCTTAATGTCCTCAAATACTAAGTCGCAAGCTACACTTTCCGAACTACTTTTGAATTAGTTCAGAACTTGTCATGTAAAAAGCACCAAACATTGCTCCCGAATCAATACATACAAAAAAAGCATTTCTTGCATAAAAATCAACGCATAATGAAAAACATAACAGTTAAATACCTCGTGAAAACCCAAGAAATTATCAGACGCACTTATTTTATATTTTATTATTGCTGTTTTCTTAAATTAGCATTCCAATTAGACTATTGAGTTGAGTTAAAATCTGCCCAGCCTAGTGATTAAGGCATCGGACTCGCGGCCGGCGGTTTTCGTTGATTCGGGGGTTCGAGGCTTGATGCCACGAAAGACCCACCGCGTTACCGGGGCTGATGCCCGTTAAATCTGTCGGGGCTCAAAGTCCTTACTTTGGCGTGGTGTGGAAGCTAGGAGAGGAAATGCCAGCTTAGGTGTCGTTCCCATCACTTGACTGAGGCTCATAATTACAAGATCTGTCTCCGATAGCCCTCGTGCTGCTTCCTATGCGACGTTAATAAAACCAAACCAAACCTAAAATCTACCCATGCCTTTAAGCTTAGGCGCTAATTATGAACTTAATTTATAAAAGTCAAGAGGGCAGCCTAATGCTGGATCCAAGTTAGCTTCTCAAGAGAGCGTAATATTCATTTATCAACCCCAGAGGGACGAAGATCATGATCTATGACCAGCTACTCAAGCCCAAAGTACCAGGAATCGAACCTGGGTAGTCAGTGCTCGCAGTCACACATGTTAACAACAATTCGGGCACAATTGTACTATGCAATAGCTTATAAGTTAGGGTAATGATTGTGATTGTTCATATAACGTCGCACTGAGGAGCAACACTAGGGTTATTGTGACATACTTCGTAATTTTGAACTTCGGTGAAATGACGAGGACGACACATTAGTTGGCACCTTCCTCTCTAAACTTTTACACCGTCTACGAGAAAACTTAGGACCATGACCATTCGGTTATCTTGATCACAATAAGCAAGTGTAACCGAGACGTCTGAGACAAGGAGACACGTACATATTTTTTTATGACAAGTTTAAAAAATCCTCACTTTTTAAATTTAAAAGCAATAGAAGTCATATTTTAATAATGATATATCAGTATACTTTTTTATCTCTTTATGAAAAGGAAATCAAATTTATATGCATAAATAATTATATATGAGTCATTAGTAATCACAAGTAATCAAAAATAGATTGAATTTAGATACTTACATTTTAAAATTGATTGCGAATTTCTATTAATTTTCTGTTAAGGGTTTTCTTGACTGTGTATGTACATGAACACCCAAGTAATTCATTGTTTCGTTTCCCTAATGTTACCTTACTGAATCTTTCTGATGAAGTTTGACTTTCTACAAATTGTTTAAACTTAGCAACAAAAATAAATGACCAATTTTCGAAAAGTTATAGTTGCTCGGAGAGTGGTAAGCAATTTTCACGAATGATAGATTTCATTTGATTAGTCAATCTAAATAGAGATTCCATTTTTTTTTTTTTTATAATTATGTAGCTCTAAAATTATACGGTTGATTACAGAAACACATGAATTGGAAATCTTTATTTAAAAAAAATCTTTTAATCTTTTTTTTTTAATTCACTTACTTACGTTACTCTTCATTCTATTTGCATAGACAACTATATGTATCACGATTGCGATTTACAAGAAAACAAAATGCAAGAAGTTCATCACTGACAAAGCTATTATTGGAGTGTATGCCATAAATACTATTTTAAACTATTCCCCGAATAAAATATATTCAAGAAATTGAAGCATGTGTGAATGGAGGGGGGGCAACATGGATGTATATTTACAAACAAGCAAACATAAAAATATATTTGTGAAGATAGAAATTGAGAAATGCGTGAGAAAAAAAGCACTTACCCTTCAACGTGTAATGAAACTCAATTATCCAACCTCAAAAAAATGGCAGTATTGAAAAAATATCTCTCTCCTTCACGTGAAAAAGCCATTGGTCATCTCATAGGGAAGTGGCAAAGTGTATTGCTGATTCGCAGATTTGGATAATGGATACCAAATACTCGACAAGTTTAGCCAACTTCAATTTGCTGTATTGACCCAATATTCCTGTCGTTCCAAAATTATCATTCCTACCAGAATCAGGGACAGGAAAAAAAAAATTGGCAAGTACTGGAGCAAAAACAGAAAATTCTTGGAAAGCCTAGTACGCGAGAAAATTCAAGTTTTTCAGTCCTTTCACAAGAGTGAACGAAACAAGATCTGGGATTGTATAGAGGAAATGGTTATCTTCACCTGAATTTAAATGGAATCATAGTGGGCCCCCTCTCTATGGCCTGTCCAATCCCCTGCAGCCACGTGGACGAAAAACACCTTATTAGAGAATAATCTTATCAGTTCTTCTCTATGGGAGAAAGGCTTCAAGAATGTTTCCCTTTTTGGAATGTCTTATCAATACCAGATAGCTAGGTAGGAACGATTTTAAAAAAATCTCAGCACTATCAAGTGCGTTTTAGCTTTGATAATAAAAACCAGTTCAACGACTTTTTTAAATGTTAGCCACAGGAAATTATAACACTTGAAAACGAAAGGATGCAATGTTATTTTGAAGCTGTTCTTTGGTGCGAAACATTAAAAAAAGATACCAAAACACACACCACACTCTGTAGGTGGTCGACAGTGTTTAAGATATCTAATTCCACATAGGTACCTGATGAAAAGCTCGAAAATCAAGGATAATCAATCAATCAACAACACCAAAATTTTATAAAATTACATCCGAAAAAAAGGTTAAGGAACTGG
Organism: Nephila pilipes; assembly: GCA_019974015.1. Classification (NCBI taxonomy): domain Eukaryota; kingdom Metazoa; phylum Arthropoda; class Arachnida; order Araneae; family Nephilidae; genus Nephila; species Nephila pilipes. The sequence goes on along the minus strand of BMAW01110146.1, from coordinate 983,089 downwards.
CTGATGAGAGAGAGAGAAAATTCGCTGAGATGGAAGATAACATTGTATTCCATATTCATAATTATGTGAATCGTCATATACTAAAAAAAAGAAGAAAAAAAATCTCCCGACAGAATCTGTGTAATACATGGTTACACATTAATATCAATCTTTAGATCGCACTTTTCTATTAAAAGGCATTGCTTTTGAGAAAGTAAATATAATTTATTTTTCGTTTGCAATGCAAAACAAGCAATGTTGAAACGATAATTAACCGTGATTGCCACAAATGGATGCGTGTTTCAAGGGATTCTGTCTTCAGGAAGGCACTGTTCCGTCTAAAATATTCCTAGAACAGGTGACAAGCGTGAAAAAAACTGATACTTGCAGCGGCCGGAGCGTGCGACAGAGCGTGGGACGGAGTCGAAACGACAAAGTAACAAGTTCCCTAATTAGAATATTGATTTCGGAATTGGGATGTCGGAAACTTGTTTCTTCTACGGACGAATCGCCGCGAAATGGATTCAATCAACAGACCCATCTCGAATTTCTACATCTTAACACATATTCCACAAAAATGAAAAGGATGTGTTGTGATTGTGATCAATGTGAGTCTTCAGATCGTAAAAAAAATATTAAAGGATCCATCAACAAATAGTTCTTTTTTTTAAAAAAAAAAAAAAAAAAATTTAAAGAATTTGAAATTTAAGAAATAGGTATCACCTCCCTTAGCATTTTTGTGGCTCAAAAAATGCTATTAGTTGGTTAAAATTAACGTCGCCTTAAATTTACTAGTGATGGATCTTGCAATTTTGAATTCAGATCTTAAGACGTTAAGCAGTTGTGAGTGATGGTGGAATTTGATAGCACAAGAACCATACATAGCTATGCAATACCACAAAAAGATGTTACTATGTTCAAGACGTTTGAAAACATGCTGGAGAGAAAAGATGGAAATTGGTTGATAAGAAGTAGGGTCGAAAATAAAGAAGTATCGTCATAGTATCCCGAAGGAGCTTCACCCGCGTTTACCACAAACAGTAAACGCCATAAGAAAGGAAAAGATCACTAGATTGCCTTGGGGTCATAATCCCTGTACCTACCTAAATAAGGTAAGCCCATGAGAGCGACACCTGATCAGGTATCTATCTTCCTGTCCTAACTCCTATGCCCAGTCACGCCAGAAACTTGACGACCAATCGTTATCGAACACAACATCACAGCAATAGAGAGTTGATGTTCCATGTAACAGACAGGGGCAAACTTATGGGGTATGCAACACATAAGAGACTTATCTTCCAATTTTTGTTGTTTGATGTTTTCTTGAATAAATTTATTACAAATGACTGAGGAAAGTTCGAAATCTATGACAGCCTAATGACTAGGTAAACATTCTTACAACTTCAATTAAGCCTGAAACCTGACTTATTTAAGTTAAACTCATTTCAATCCTGTGAGAACATTTTAAATTTACTAGTTTTTCTCTGAAACGAAATTATCTTTCTTTGTAGGCAAGGGTTTCTAAAGAGAACTTTCAGAAGTGAAAGATCTTTTAAAGTTATATAATTATCTAGAATCAACAAATATAAACTTTTAAAAAAATTAGCTTCGAGCTATACATTAGTATGTTAACATCGTTTAATAAAGTAATTTTAAAAATCTGTCTTTGTTTTTAAATATATAATAAAGCCTATTTCATCTAAAAGGAGCGATATCGAATCAGTTTTTGAAAAAGTGAGCCATAATACAAAAATTTGGAAAACTACATAATTGATTTCAAAAAATAGAAGGTTTTCCCTCTCCTTTTCTCAAAAAAGATAGTATATTTTTTTTTTGAGAAGGGAACAGAAGGGGGAAGGGGAAAGCTCATTCATGGACAAGGAGTAAAGATAGAAAAAAGAAAAGGTTGCTTATGCATTCGGGGAAGTGTCGCCCACGCATACCAAAGACATAATAGTCCATAGTGGACAAGGTTGATAACTCGGTGTTGTAAATCTTATACTTACCTAATAAAGGTAGGACCAGAGGAAAGGGGAAAGGAAAGGCAGATTTCCTTTAGAATAAAAAATCATTTGCTATTAATTGAAGTTAATAAGTAGCATCTTCATTCACTCTTTTAAACTAAATATTCCTGACAAATACAATTTGGCATAAATTATACAAAAGACCGTTTAACAAAAGTTGCTCATATTGCAAAAATATAGCATGTTTATTTCCTTAGCTCAATTCTCGATAATGTTTTCATTTCCTTGAGAATCAGAACAAGGCTAAGTTGACGAATGCAGCAATGTTTGGTTGTTTTAAGAGTTGTATTCCCTCTATATTGAGGATGTTTAACCAACAGAGAGAAAAGATGATGATAGTGTGGAATGAGATATTTTTTGGAACTATCGACATCCTAAGCTTGGAAGGAGAAACAAATATTATTGCCAGAATCATTATGAAAAATGTTCCATTGCTGTTTAATTCTAGGTAAAAGTAAAATCTAAGTCTTACACAGAACAAACATTTTGTGAAGATGTACTAATAGAAATATAGATAAGAAAAGTACATATTACTTGACAAGATTTACATTTCGTTGAAAAACCATTAATCAGCCTAATCGAACATCATTCTCATGGTATTTGTTAAGTGTGTTCGTATTCGAAACCCAACTAAAGCACCATAGAGTAATACGGCCAGTGCTGGTAATACAGCCACTTGACGGTTTCAAGAATTTCAAAGTTAAACAAAAGATAACTCTAATACTTTGAAAAGGAAGTTAAGAAGCTATAGCAGTTGACGCCGAGTGGGATATGTCGAATAACTTTTCCCTAGGAGGAGGCTGTCATTTTTTACCTGACTTCAAAAGCAAACAATATTCGTTGTTATTTCGATTTGGCAAATTTACCTTCTTGAGCGAAGGAATGGAATGCAGTATTGTTTTTAAATGCTCTTCAGTATTACGCGATGCCTTTTCTCAAATTGTTCTGTAACTCGTACTTGAATCAGTGATTTCGGAAACCTATAAGGGCAAGTAATATGACCACCGATGGCTGTATTTACATTCACTAGTGACTGTATTATCTGTATGGGGGTATTGTTGAATTCAACTTTCAAAATTATCTTTGCAACTAAACGTATATTTCTCTGAATAAAGAATAATTATGCTTATGTGAAGAGAAAAAAAATAGAAATTCTGAACCCTTTCATCAGTTTTTCCATGAAATTTCTACTTTAATATACATTTCGGAACATTCAGGTGCTTCATGTGATGTGAAGTGTTAAAAATTCAATTTATCGGATGAAAAACCACTGACTCCAATTTTAAGCGGTCGGTGATTGATGACGTCTCAAATATTCTTGTTCGTTTTTTTTTATCATCTGGAATAATCTAGAGCTACATGAGAATTTGAAAGACTTTAATCCACATTTACTGCTAAAACTTTAGAAAATAAAGCTCATTTTAATATGAGCTCATGTTGTTTTTAAAGTGCTCTTAATTTTTGTGATTAGGATATGTATTTGCTGCAAAAGAATGATTTTTTTTCCACCCAGTAATTTCTACGAGTACTATTCTTCCAATCGCCGAATTTTTTACGGTATCAATGTTTTACGGACTTAATAAAAATGCTGATCGTGTTCATCTTCATGCTTATTTTACATTGAGAGAGTATTCGTTGTTGCATTAAATCTCTATTTAGGGTTCTTGGATAGAAATTATTATTCTTCCACGCAAGAAAAATGCATATCTCATCAAGAAAATGCTTCTCATTAATAATGGGAGTTTGAATCGATTTTAAAGAATTTTCTCCCGTCTTTCTGGTAAAAGGCTTATTCACTGACCGAAGAAATCGTCTTCTAATACAACCCATATATCCACCCATTTCTTGAAATCTTCAAAAGAATGGAAGCCCTGCTCAGAAAGGTCACGAGTCATCGCTCGAAACAAATAACAGTTTGAAGAGGCAATGTCTGGTGAATAAGGTGGGAGGGGTAAAACACCATTCCATCGAAGTGTTTCCAAATAGTTTTTGATTTGTTTTACGACACGTTCCTGAACATTGTCGAGTTGAAAAATAACTTTCTGTCAAGTCATTCTGCAAATTTCGGTAGATTGATTGTTGAAAAATCGACACGCATACGCACGCACACACACAGACACACACACACATATATACATATAAACACTTATTGAAAATTTCGTTTTGTTGGTACATAACTCGACACTTTAAAAGCTTCAAAAAATTATGATGTTAACACATTAACGGAAAGTTTATACACTGACAATATTAGCCCAATGAAGGCGCTTCACCATAGAGTTTGTTCCAAAATGCACCGATTGCAGAAAGTGCAATTAAAGCCATCTATTGTAGATCTCTTAAAACTAATTCAAACTCCTGATTAAATTCAGAGGTAACTGAATATTGAACTAATGCTTCAACGAATTTAGTCCTATCACTGCTAAATAGCGTAACCAAAATTTCGTAAAAAGAAATATATTAGGCACTAGTAGAATGTCACATTATTATTTGGTTAACTTGAGCAATTTATTTATTTATTATTTTGCTCCTTTTTTTGAGGGAATTATTTTTTTATAATAAACTGACTGTTTATAAATCTACCAATACAATTTGTTTATTGCACTATAATCAATCAATCAAAATGAATAAAAATTGATTTAACAATATAATTAAATAATGAAATCTTAATTATTTACTGCGAATACTTAGAAATAAAGAATCTAATTAAAATCGAGGGGAGAGGGTTTGAATCTCAGATGATGCCATTCATGTAATTGTTTCAAAGTTGACGTTCTCATTAATTCAATGAATACTTGTGGGATTATTTCCAGTGTTACGTGTTGTTAGAAATCTTACACTGTTTTATAAAATATACTTCTAACAAATCTTCCCCACCACCACCACGTTCATTTGCTGATTAGTGAATTACATTCCCTAATTTAGTATATAATGGCGTTCTTGGCCGCAGTCGAGTGTTGAGATTCATGTGGTAGACAAGAGAGATAAACGCCTCTAATCGCATTTCTTTCAAGAGTAAAAATATCATCATGGATCTTACTTAGAATACATCAAAATTAGGGTTATTTTCTTACTCTCTTAGTTTCAACTTGCATTTTCTCTCTATTCGTGTTATAATTAATTATTAGTATTCTACTTACTTCAAGTAAATTGACGCTTACTTTTTTGTTATTCCGCCAAAACGTATATATATATAAATATTATATGTATATATATATTTTATATATATATATATAGATAGATAGATAGATAGATAGATAGATAGATATAGACCTCATTTAATTCTACAATTATAAATGTTAATTAAAAATGTTATTGTACAGGTAAAATTGTTTTTCACAGGGTGCAACGATTGAATGACTAACAGCTGCATAATGGCTACCAATGAAAAAAAAAATTTTTTTTTCGTAAGGAATGAATATTTTAAGATTTTCTATTTATTTATTTTTCCAGTCAAGGGGCACAGTGTTTCAATGTCAAATAATTGAGTAGCTAAATCATTTATCACGAGATGTTGATTGAGATTACTCTTTCGTTATCACAATCAGCATCTGAAGTGAAAGATGACGAAATTACTTAAAATTTGAAAAAAATTACCATATTTGACAAAATGTCAGTTACGTTTCGGCGCTTCCTTTTTAAAGAGTTAGGAAGGGTGTACTCCGGATACCTTTATCAGACGGCAGCACTTAAAATGTGTTCCTAATTTGAGATTGTCTTTGTTTTGTAAAAAAGATTGTTATCAAAGAGATTTCAAATTTGATTTTCCCCCTAAAGTGAGCTTTTAAAAGCTTAGGTGTAGAAAGAGTCTCATTTCAAAACAATTAAAAGAATGAATGTTCCCTAAACGGATGCATTTTAAAAAAAAAATTGTATTTATTTTTCATTTGTAATAAATTTTGAAATATAAATATCAAAGTGGTTCCAGTTAAAATTTATTATGAAAATACATCCCTCAAAAACTTTTGTTGATGAAAATTATTTTTCTGTTATATTGTCAAAACAGTAAATTTTCCCCTCCGGGAAAAAATATCCCTATCTCAGTATAAAATAAATTGGAAAATCGAAAAAAAAAACATTCTAAAGTTATACATCATAAATAATACTTACAACTCTAGATATAAAACAAAGTGAAACACAATTCAAGTTATAGTAGGATTGAAATAAAAATATTAAATAATTTCAAAGTTATTACTTTAAATAGTAGTGATCTTTAGCATACCTACTCAAAAAGTAGTCAAATATAAATTTAATGATTTTTCATATTGTTATAAGTACAGGTTTAACTAAACAAAATCATTTGGTTAAATATTTTTCATAATTTCTTAAAAACATTTTTGATATAGAAAAACATTTCAAAACTAATTCACGAAATTTTTAAACTTGCAAAAATTTAGATAAAATCTAGTGACTTCTATAGAATCTAGCTCCATTCGAAACGCTCGGATTGGAATTTTCATATGCATTCGAGAGTTGGTAAACCTTGATTACTTTGTCACAGCACAGCACTACTCGCATTTTCACCTAGAGTTTATTGAAGTTATCGGTTTTAATTTCACCACTGTATATATTAATTTCTAGCGGATTACATACCGCAGTTGCCCAACATTACAACCGCACGCGCGTATGCATACGGTGTACAGTACACTAAAATGTTCTCGAAGCCCAGTAGGTGTTCTTCAAGGGCTAGTAAAACAAATAAACATAAGCATATGAAGGTAGAGTAGCTCGTCACAACTTGTTTTAACTATCGTTGCACTGTATTAATTTTCCTTTTGTGTTGTGGTTTTTATCAATACAAGACTATTCCATTAAATTAATGTTCAATGTTTGAATTTAATTTTGTAGTTACCAGAACGAAAATATATTTTCTTATTTTATTAAAATATATTTAGAATGTATGAAACAATTTAAATGCATATTTTAAACGTTTAAATTTTTATCTAGATTTATTTTTCTTGGGTATTAATGTTAAAACTATATTGACGCTCAATAATTCAATAAAATTGCTAATCCTACATGGCCATGGTCCCAACGGGCCGGATTAAAGAATTTACTGTACTTACATTAGGATAATCGAATGGGGAAAATAATCCCTTTTGATTTTTTATTGATTTTAAATATGTAAGTGAGATTAATGTTTTTTAAATTATTTCAAAGTGTGTAGCGAATTATGTATTTAAAGTTAATGATGTTGCATAAAATTCTTTTCAATAAAAGTGATAAAATTTATACGTGATTGAAATGTGATTTGGTGATTATCATAAAAGAAATCTAGCAAGGGAATCATTTGAAAATGGCTATTAAAGATGCTTGAATGTGAATTTTAAATATATTAATGCATATTTTATAATTAATAAAATGTGGTTAAAAATAACTTTTTGGTAAAGAACAATTTTAATTCGTTATGATAATCAGTGTAATGATCAAATATCTTCAAATCAAATTCAACACAACATATAAATTTAAAAATTTATTTACTTGAATTGACCATAAAAATCAATTTCATGAAATTGAAATTAACTTCCAAAAAATTTGTATGAATGATAAAACTCCACGATGCTTGTGTGCGCAGTTAAATATTGTTTACACTAATTGTAACATATGATTAAAAATATAGTAAAAATTCTAAAATGAGAACTTAAATCGTTATTTTGAACTAATTTATTTAAAAAAAGTTATAGCATTCGTTTAGATATATTTTAGTTCAGGATAATTGTTGTCTTATAACATCAGCGAATTGAGATACTATTATTTAACGAGTTTCAAAAGAAATCCAATAGATTTGTATGATTAGATTTAAGCTATTTATATATAATACCCAAGCATTTCTTCAGAATTTCGGAGGTTATCTTGAAAAATTCAGAGATCTTTCTCTTTGGTTATTAAGTTTTATAAATAGGTTTAACAAAATAAGAGTGCCGGGTGTGTGTGTGGGGGGATGATTGTGTTTCTTCATTACTATCGCACTGAGAAGCAACATGAGGGCGACGGACCTCGGTTAAGTGACGAAGATGACACCTGAATGGACATTTCCTTCTCTAAACTTTCACACTCCTCCTTTGGGAGGACTTAAAATCTCGCTACACAGCGGGTCTTTAGTAGTATCAGGGATCAATCCCATGACTAGACGAAAACTGCAGCCCACGATTTCGCGAACATGACCAATGGGCTATCGTGGTTGCCGGATAATGAGAAGGGATAATATATTGAAAGTGTAAATTTCATTTAAAAAGAAACTAAATTAGAGTAAAACTTTTTTGAACGAACTCAGTAATGTTAAAAGGTACATTTTCGATTATTTAAATTTAAAAGTCCCGTTTAATATTAAAAGTAATCAAGTAATGGGGGGGAAATAGTTTATTATCACATAATATATGAAAAATGAATATACATTGTTTGATTAATACATATAAATTGATTTTTTGCAACATTTCGCGTGTGTGTGTATTCTGCTAGTTTATCTCCATCTTTTTGCGATGGAGATAAACTGTTTTGCAATTTTTAATGACGCTTAACACTTTTCGATTGTTAAATAACGTCGCACTTAAAAGCAACACGAGGGTTATTAGAGTCAGACCTCGTAAATTTGAACAATGATCAAGAGTCGACAGCGATATCTGACCTATACCCCTCCTCCTAACTTCCACACTCACTCTACGTGAGGACCTTGAACATCGACATATTTAAGAGCATCATTCCCATTATATGACAGATTTTTGTTGGAATCATGTCTTGAACCCACGGCTCGACTGAAATATCAGCTACAAGTTTGCGACCATGACCTTTCGGTTATAGTGACCACTTTCGTTTGAGTGATAATAGAATATAGAAAATATACTTTTTCTATCACTTTGATATAACAGCCTGCGTTGTTCCAAGTCCCTCAGAATTCAATCAATAATTCCTATCATGTTTTTTTTTTTAAGTTGATGTCATTTTTACCTTTTTTTTACATTTGTACTTTCCTTTATAATTAAAGTATTTGTCATACACTTTTCTTATTGTAAAGTCATCTCTCATAATTTTTTTAGCCAAAGAGCTTACTAATTGGCGGCAGATTACAATGGACTGATGTCTCATTAAAGAAACATTTGCGCAAAAATGCTGCATAATAACTTAACAAACACAATGGGAAATATTCTACAGGAAATTGAGTTTGACCAGAAGAGCGTTTATTACAGTTATTAAATCTACTTCATCACTTTTGGACTTACTTGTTACTTATTTCTACCAATTACTTTGCAATGGAGATTATCGTTATTTCGAAAACACCAGCCAGCTTTCCTCGGGCACACCTGTTGCATATCATCTGTTAGTTAATTTTCCTTAAAAACTGTCTACTATTTAAGGTCTGGTGGATTTAAAAATCTTGCACAATGCGAAGTATGTGAGAATGAGTGTCTCCATTCAACCGGAAACCATTCAAGTACTTAGTGAAACTGTTAAAATGATTACTACTTGTACTGGGGGAACATTATTCTCTTATTTTATTTTTAAAAAATAAACGTTAAACTATTATGTAAATATACAATAGACCCAGGAAAAAAAATTAGGAAAATTCTAGCTCTTTGATTGAAAAAATTCACGTAATTAAGGTAAAAAATATCTCAGTTATAGATCATTACTATTTAACTAAATATTACACACCCATGCATAATATAAACGCAGTAAATATCCCATACATTCAAACATTAAATGTATGAAATGTTCCGTATTTCTGTATCTGATGTTAAGAAACGTGTTGTGAGTCTGACGGGTTTTTTTTTTCCAAAATAAAACACAGCCGTTTACTCAAAATGAAGAATTGATTCATCATAATCATATTTGACTCAACAGCTCAGGATGGGCCAAGGTGGTTTTTTTCTTTAAAGATTCTTCCAAGATAGCCTGATTTTTGCCTTAATCTACCATTTTCTCTCCCCAGTGAACTCAGAATACGATTCAAGAGAATCAAATCACCGTAGTTTTGGCCTACCTCTTTTTTCACTAGAAACGGGTTTTGCAACAAAAATCTTCTTTACCGGATTTTTTCCCTATATTCTAACATCATGAGAAGCCCAGTTCATTCGCTACACTTTAGTACAGTTAATGATAATGATATCAGGTTCAGTGAAGATTCTATAAATTTCAAGAATTAAAACGTCTTCGTCAAAGGCCATTTTTTCTGACATCATTGAGAATATTTCTGAGAACCTTTCTCTCAAAAACTGCATTTTTGCATTCCCCATTTTTAGTTAGAAACTATGTTTCTGAGTCATATATTAGGACCGGCCTGATGAGAAATTTACTTAAGAAAAAAACAGAGGGCTTTGTTTTTCTACAGAAAAAATGGAATCGCAGTAAAAAGTGATGTCCAAAGAACGTTTTGTTGGCCACAGAAATTCGATTTTTGATCTTAGAAATGATGTCATTTTTTGAGATTCAAGGTATTTAAAACATGGTACAGTTTCAAACTCATGAGGGTCATTTTTTAAATGAATGAGTGTATCACTTAATGGCGTTTTCATTACATGCATATATTTGGTTTTAAACTCATTTATTATCCCTCCTGTACGATTTGCAGTAATCTATAAGGAAGAGAATGCGTTTCTTAAGGATAGGACACTCGGAATAGATTAATGAACATAATTTAATATCATCATATAAGTAAAAATTTAAAGAATGAATTTGAGAGATAGCATTTTTGAATGAATAACATTCGCTGACATTTACAACCGCGTTCTTTTAGCAAGCAGTGCCTATTTGGTTTAACAATTTGGCAAGCAATAATGATTTTGTACCATAAAAATCAATGAATATAAATTAAATAAATTAGTACAGTTTTATACAATTTATTTATTGTGCTAATTTCATATAATCTAAACTGCAAGCCTAGTTAATGTTAGGATCAGTTTAATGAGATAAATGTACATTATCATACTTTTCGATAATTTATTTCAAATAAGGAGGGAGATTGCGAAGATTTTAATCACAGCCTACAAGTTAACGTCTCTAAAAGAGCTTCTATATTTACTCTTGCTGATCTTCAAATAAGAAAAATTTTGCTCCCAAATATGTGCAGACCCAAATAAAGAGAACCTTTTCCAAACAAATTTCTTCACATGTGGAACTTTTTCAGTACAAAAAGATTTGTAAAAATCAGCTTAATATCACATAATTAAACATTTCTTTCACTGTGGGATCTTATTGCATGTCCATAAGTTTAAGCTACAGCTCCTCAGATGTTGTGTTAATATCAGCTGTGATGTGATAAGAGACCGAATTGAATTTAGGCTCAATTTTCGTAAAATTGAGCCTAAATTCAATTTTTTAATAAATTCAATTTTCGTAAAATCCCGAAATCTTCTTGTGACCTCGTCCTCTAAACTCTGCAAATGATCCCTAATCTTTGCCGAAATATTTTCACGCACTTCCTGTTTCCCTAACAAATGGAAATGATAAAAATTAACTTCTCCTGCTTGTCTTGTAAATAGACCTAGTTTTGCTTTGAATGATTTTACGCACGCGAAAGAAATCTAAGTTCAAGGCAGGCTTATCTGACTGTCTTGGCGGGCCACAAAAAAACTCTTAGCGGGTGGCATGTACGCCCGGGGTCACCAGTTTCTCACCCTTGGTTTATAAATAAGTTGTTCTTAACCTTTATTTAACATTAAGCGAAATCCATCTCAAATATAGACCGAGTTTCTCAAAAAACTTATAGGAATTTAGGGAGCTAAATTAATCATTCAGTCTTGTATTGATGCCAGACTATTAATGCCTGATTCAAAAGTCTGGAGTAGCGGTTGCCAACCTTTTTCAGATCACGTGCCACCAGCTGATTTGGTTCCTTTTCAAATACCAAAAATGGAGAATCCACCAAGTACTAGGATCCCGGTACGCCCATTCACCACCAAAATCTATTTCATCCACTACAGATTCAGAAAACTTCCCGAAAAAGGGGTATGTTGAGATAAATTAAAGTATCTATTTTTCCAATGCGCAATATTTATTTTTATATTTGAAGTAAACAAACAAATTTGTACAAAGAATGGGGAGGGGGAATTAACTTTATATTTGGGACGACCTTAAATCGGAAAATTTAGAAAAATTAGGCTAAAAAAAAAATAGGATAAATGCAATTTCAAATACGGAACTGCGTTTTATCTGCTTCTATTATTATTTTTTTTTGAATGAGTATTCGAAAAACGCCCGTCCTACATGCTCCGTGCTAGCAGATAGCAACAAATGCATCGTGGTGGTGTTTTTAAGAAAATTCATCGTATTCATGAATCACCGTGACGAATCCCAAAATGTTCTAGGTTCACCATTCCGCCTTTGAAGAGGTGCTTCAAAGTGGTATCTGGTGCGAACTAAAGGAATTTCTCCTTTTCGGGAATCACTCACACTTTCCCTACTGACACTCTTGACAAAAACTTATACCTACTTTTAAAGAAACTTTTTAAAGTTTTATAATTATTTTACATTTTCTTTTAGCTCTGTGATTGCCATAAAAGTTTCTTTTTACGTACTCTCTATGGCTTCTCACACCGTCTTGTACTACACGCGTACCACCCAGTTGAGAATCACTGACCTAGAGCAGCATGTCAAACTCTTTTTCAGCTCTGGGACAGTTTTTAAAGAGAAAAAAATATTTCTGGGTACACTGTACGCAGTTATGGTGGTAGTTTTCCTTTTTTTTAATCTACCTCACAACTAGTGTACTATTTTTGTGATTTCATCGTAGAACTTATGTTGGCGTTTATGTGAATTCATAGTGGCGTTTTATGCAATAATAGCATTATTGCGAATCAAGCAGATTATCTTATCTTTTATGTCACAGCAAAAATACTCCATTTCCTCCTTTTATTGGAAATACCGATGTTCGTCAGCAATTTTTGCCTATAGTATCACTATCATACGACAATGACGAACTGAAGGCAGGGGCCTAAAATAGATGAATAATCTGAAACTCGTAATAATAATACAAAAAAAAAATGTTTATAAAATTTGATATTTTGTCTTCTAGAACATTCACTCACAAAACATAGAGTAAGAGTACAAATTAATAAGCGTAATGTAGTAAATCTGTTTTTCTTGTTCTCTGAAAGCGGAATATTTAATGTTATGCATACCGAACAGAAGGCTGTAGATGAGCAATGGTGTGAAAGGTATTAATTATTATCAGCTGCAAAAATATTAGCTGCTATTGAAGGAAGGAATGGTGTGTCGATTCAGTGAGACATGTAATAATTCGTTGGCAAATGTTGTAGTTCGTTATCAATACTTATATATAAATGGAAATTTAAAAAATTTAGCTACAACAATTTTAGTAAACTTTTTGCTTTTATGTTGATTAGAGCTCTTGTTACGGGTCACAAGTTTGACATACTTGGTCTAGAGCAAGCAATCATATTCATGACCCACGAGTCAAATGGAGCCCACAGTTAATTTCTTTCAGCCAAGTTAACATAATTTGAATTTAGAATTTCAATAAAAATATCGTCACTTAATTTTTAAATTTTCTTATTATGCATAGTAATTGATAATGAATCCCAACCTTTGCTAAAGAACTATTGTACGAGAGTCGATCAATAAGTCTTAGAAATTCAAAGATATGGAACTCGATGCATCGAAAATGACTTGTTTTTATTAAGCATCGTGACTCTTTAGACAGTTGTCTAAGTCTTAATTACTTATATCCGTGATCATGTGTCTTTCGCACCTCAAAAATTCTTCATCATAACTTTTATGGACGATGAGGTCATCCTCGCCTTTTTTGGAAAACATTCATCGGAAGTAAACAAACACTTTGATTTTTGCTTGATTTCCTGAGCACAATGAGGAATCCAGGTCTCATCGACGTGACGACGTAAAATGATGTCGACAACTCGACATGACAGCTATCAACTTTTGATGTGGCAGCAAACGACTATCAAAACTAACTTTTAAATCAATGTGAAATTTGTTTCAGCTCCGTTTAACAGATGGCAACACGCAATGGAACAACAATTTATCTTAATGATGCCATTTATCTTCAAATACAAGTACTTTTTGAACAACCATCGTAACTAGTTAAGCTGAATCGAAGCACCCTTTCCTCCACTCATAGCATTGAATATTTTTGCAATTGTAATGAAATAATAACTACCACGCCATTCATCTTCAATGGTTTACTTACAGTCAACTATTCTGCTTTCAGAGGACCAATAAAAATAAATTTACCTGCATTAAGCTTTTAATTTGAGCAGATATTCTGTGTGTGGTAAATTAATTATCAAGAAAAAAATATTGATATTGATTAATATAAAAAATGTTACTCTTTTTTTGCTGGTTAAAAAAAAAAGAGTAACATTTTTTAATTAAAGGGGGTTACTCGTTTATTTGCAGTCCTCACATTCAGTGTGTCTTTATCGAAACAAATTTTTAGATGGCAACATAATATAAATGTACTTTAATAATTGCTTACTTGAAACTATTATACAAAAATAACTGCAAAAATGAACTTTTAATGAGATCAGATTATTAATGAGAGGTATTTTAGCTAACAAAAAATTTAACATTTGGAGGCAGACGCGATAACATGATTCTCAGATTCGGTTCGATTTAAAATCTGTTTCTATGTTTACTTTTTTGAAAAACTAGGGTTAAAATTTTTACTTTTCTTACATACAGATCGTGACGAAAAACTTCAAATATTTTACATTTTTATCTGCTAAAAATTGGTGCTCTTGACAATATGACAACCAAAACTTCGCAAGTTGTTTTGTGTGTGTGTATGTGTTTGAGTGGTATGTTGCGCGACAACTCAGTTATAGATTTAACATCTGAATCCGGCAGTTCTGCCTCATATTCATCGTTAAATGTAAATGGATTCTTTATCCATTTCTTGTGGCAGTTGATTGAAGGTAAAAAGCTTCTTGGGATTAATCTTCAGACTTAGTAAATTTTCCTCGATAGCAGCTGAGATCTGGCAATGAGCTCGCATTATACTTATTCTGCGATTCTGTTAGCTTTACAAGAAAGCTTTGTCACCAGCTTCCGCACAACGTGACCACAAATCGATTTTTTTTTCGCAGCAGCTACAACCTTCTCGTGCACTTTAAAAACAATAACATCGTTGCCTTCTAAAGTCCAATTTAAGTTACTTGAAATTTCTAAAATATCACAAGAATATTCCGCATCGCTTTGCGAATTTTGATAACGTAAAGCAATTCGGCAAAAAAAAATTTCGTGATCCACCATGTGAGAAATGCTACTCTACGGTACCTCCAGGTGTTATCCTCTAACCACAACTCAAAATAAATAGAACAGTATGACATGGATCATATAAACCAAATCAAGCCAAATCCTCAAATAATAATTAATAAATCCAACATAACGACCAAATGCAATAATGAATAATCCAATAGGGTGAGCTATAACATTATATAAGAGCACATACACCTAAATCAAATCGTAATTTAAAACTTCTCGGTCACTGATTCTATGACCTCTAAATATAGTTTTTGATTAAGTAATTTTCGTGTTCTATTTTTAACTATTTCATTACTCTACCGTAAAGTCAATTTACGAAAGAGGGGGGAAAGATTTAGTGTCCTTTGTTTAAATACAATTTATTTAAGAAAATATCAAAACAAAATAAATCTTACGCTTCGGCAATCTGATGATGTCTCACCTCTTTATTCAACCATTTACATTACCAATCACGTTCATAGGTTCCATTTAGAGTGTAAACTGTCCAATTTCCATTTTATCTAAAAATTCATGACAAAGTTTGATATATACACTTTATTCAAAAAAAGCAATATATTAAACGATATTTTTCCGATCCACCCTACCGTGTCTTTATTAATCAAACGTAAATACACCCAGAAATCCTCGGGTATCTAAATTGTTTCTAAAAATAGCCTGTACCCCCTTGTTCGCCATCCTGTTTTGATTAAAGGTCGTCTGTGCGCTTCTAATGTATGAAGGGTTTTCGGCCTTTTCATCACTGCAACCGCTTGATCACGCTTCGTTGCCATGTCCATAACCCAGTCCTTGAGCGACATTTTAGTATTCAACATCGATATATATTATTATGGGTAAAAATAGACTATTCCCACAATTTGAGCATCCGATGCATCAAGCCTTGTGCTTTTATTAGATGCCATCCGCGCTGAGAGAACGAGTGGAGTGGTTCAGAAGGCCTTGGGATACTCGAAACTTCTTTAAGATTTCTCTCTCTGAGGTCGATTTCTTACAGGTAAGTGTATTCCACATTTGTATATGTTTTTAAAAAAATCTTACAATTGTTTCATGATAGGAAGTTGAATGAAAATATCTTTGTACAGTGATAAACATTTCACACGTAACTAAAGGGACCCATATACTTTTTTGTGTTAAAAGAATTTCGTATTAAGTGATGTATGCGAAAAAAAAACAAACTCGCCAATGTTTTCGATGTCGACAAATTTTACACACATACATTTATTATGCATACGGGCAAGGAATATTCATTGAAAATTTGTACATACATTCACAAAAAAAATAATATTTATTTAAAATATCAAAATTCATAGATTTTGACACAAAATTCGCCTATTTCAACACTGAAATGAAAAACTGACTTGTAGATTTAAAAATGTGTGCTTACCTATTTAGAAACTAGCTATAACCTAGCAACAGCATCAAGCATTGTTTATTTTGCTAGATTTAATGAAAAAAAAATAAATCAAAAACTTGGGTCCTCTAAAGCAAAATCTTATCGTTTAAGCGATTTTTGTGTCATGTTAAAAGAAATTAAATAATAAAATTATATAGCATTTTGTGGGAAGCTAATATTACTCCGTGTTAAGCGATTTTCTATGTTAAGCGTTTTCGTGATAAATGTTTTTCACTGTATATTTATGAAATTTTTAAGGAATGTGATTTATTTATAAATGCAAATTGGTTTATTGCTGAAAAAAATTACATGCACCCCTTATAAATGAATAACATATTTTATACATATTCCTTTTAATGCTGTTTATTTTTATTAGTTCAGCTGAAATGTTTACTTGATTAAAGCATTTGTATTACTGTTTTCATGAGTATGGTATTATTATTCATTTGTCAACTATATTAAAGAAATATGTTTTCGAAATAGTAAATGAATGTTGTATCTCAATTTGTTCAATATGTTGTTTTTTAAATAATTTTGATGTCCCATATTTGCCTTCATTTATTTCATGCTTGTAAGATTAAAAAAATTATAAATACTAAACATGTAAGTATTATCAAATTTTCAAAGTTATGATTTTAAACAAAGTGAGAGATTACTAGACAAAAATTATATCATTTGCTAATCGCATGTGTTTCTGTGAATATTTCTCAAAGGAAAATATTTAACTTTTCATCTATTTTATTTATGAAAGTAAGTTACGTTTCAATGAAAAAAAATTTCTGAAGTTCTTGTTGGTGTTATATAGATTACAAAATATATAAAAGGGGATTTAATGCTTAAAATTTATTATTATGATATGTATTCAAAAATTTATTACGAGCATATATAATCTTTTAAATTTGTTTCCTACAACATATTGAAGTTATTTACTGTACAGCTATAAGTAAACTAAGCATTTTTTATTTTATTGCTGCCCGAAATTAATTTGATTCATACTTTCAAGGGATTTCACTTGTACTCTGAGATTTGTGAATGGCTATTACGATGTATTTTACATCACATGAACTATATTTCTCGAATATTTCCTATTTGATTTATTCTATATAGTCGACATGTTTATATAATATACACGTCAAAAAGTACCTAAAATGAAATAATTTGACACTTTGAGAATAGTATCATTTAATAGTATAGTTAGGTTATTAACTTTTACAAGTGAATTAAAAATGTGTTTCATACTCTTATGTATTTCATTAATTATTTTAAAATAATTTTGTACTAACACTCTACATTTTTTAAGAATATTATCAATACGATAATGTATATTAATGAAGGAGTTTTACTTTATTTTAAGATTTTAGCATCGATATTTTTATTAATGAAAAATGTATAAAAAATGCTAAGTGATTCGAAAATTTTTTATTTAAAACTTGTTAAAAAAAATTTTTTTTTGTTAAAATATACCTATAATAATAGATGTGTACTGTGTGATTGGGTAAACTAAAATTATAACCTAAATGTTAATTTATAAAACTCTTGACTGATATCACTGCTTCGAATAAATGTACATAAGAGAAAAATAGCTGTTAACAATAGTAATACAAACACACTTACATAAAAATGTATTAGAAAATGCTTTTATTATTTTTTATCGTGATGCCAAATGAGTGATACAATACAAATTAAACCCAATTATAAGAAATAAGCATTACACAAAAGTGATTTTATATTAAAATATTTAAGCTATTAAATATAAAGAAATTGTAGAAATTATTGAAATGTGGCTAAAATAATTTTTAATTAAATATAAGCTAAATAAAAAATATAAATGAAATACTTCAACATATTTCCATGTTTATTTTACAACTGGCAGCATTTGAGAAAAATAGAAAGTAAAAAGTTTATTTTTTGAAAATATTTTAATATTTTTCTCATGCTTTAAACATGGAGCCTTTTGCCGCTTGATGAAGAGAAAGCAATTTTTTTTTAACATTCTTTGGTTCAGAATTTTAAATAAACTACATTTATTTGAAACTTGATTGCTATGTGCAAAATTTTTAAGAGAGATATGTTTAACTTTATGAAATACATTTCTTAATTTGATGTAATAATTAAATCTGTTAGTTCTGATATGTGTGAAAAAATTGCTCAGAATATGAGTTTAAAAATATGTATATCAATTCATTAGTATAACATTGTATTTAAATTAACTATTGATGATTAATTTTTTGAAGCGAAGATGCAAATAATGAAAAGCTAAGTGATCAAAATAATTCTAAGTTCCTTGATAAGTATTATTTATTTAAAAAAGTTTTTTTTTCTTAAAAAAAAATCACTTCTTGGGGAGGGGGAGAAATCATATTCTTCAAATGAATGCAAGAATAAAGAATTACACATGAAGCAAAATATTCATAAAATATATTTTTAGAATTATAATTTGTAAACGGAACACCAAAGTTCGATTCTAAATATTTAAAAGTATTAATAAAAAAAACTTAATAAATGAAAGTGTAGAATTTAGTTGTAAAGGTTCATCTGTATGTATGTTGTAGATGTTGAAAACCAAAAGCGCTTGAAAGATTAATTATAAAAAACAAAACAAGAGAGAGAGAGGAGGTTCTGATGCATATTTAGTAAATATATTATTTTGTAAATTACATGAACTCTTAAGAATGTGGCCTATCTGAGAACAAAAATAATATTTTTATTTTAGTTGCTTAGTAAAAAATATATATTAAGCTATACTGACACTAATTACATATAGCACCCTCATATATTTGTAAAGTAATAGAATCTTGAGCATGTTACTGAATTTTATCGTTTTATCTTTTCTGGTCATACGTATAAGTTAGGTACCATAAAAATATACAAGCATGTCTGAAATTTCCCTTTTACGAGCCGACCATAAAATCTTGGTTAAATGCCCATTATTTTGTAGTTAAATTCAATACCGTTTAACCTTTTCCTGAATAAAATTGTTACATAATGCTTTTCGAAAAACATATCCTGGTTTTTAACTTACTACAAGCCCACAGACCTACATTTCACAAACAGATAAATTATAAAAGAAATATGCACGAACAAATAAAGAAAAAAATCTTTTTCCTTGCTCAAACTTTTCGAGGAGTAGAAAGAAGGAGTTTTTAATTACCTTTCTCGGCGGAGAGATAAAAAATTTTGATGTCCACTCCTAGAGCCTTCTTTCGGATTGATGTTTGCGCGATAAATTTTTATGATCGTAACACGCACACAATATTAACGGTTGACAGAGGACTTCTCCAATATCGATCCCCTTGTTGACTTTAGCGAAGACTATTTTCTGTGGCGCGCTGATACCATCGATTGAAATCTATTAGCGAAAATTTAGACAGCAAAAATGGATGTCGTGTCGGAGCACATGTTTGAAGAGAAAAGGTCTGCTTTCCGAGGAAAAGGGTATTTAGCGTCGTGCTCTTTGTATTTCCGGATCCGGTAGCACGCTCACTGTAGGAAAAATATGGATAGTTGGAAGAAAATCGAATTTCTATTTAACAAAAATCTAAAGAAAAATATACGAGGAGCATTTTTTTTTTTTTTTTTTTTTTTGAAATTCATAAAGGAATATAAATTAAGCGCGTTACAAAAAGGATGGAGCGCGAAAAAGCGAACGATTTTTGAAAGAACAAATAAATGCGTGTATGTTGGTTGCAGAAAAGTATTTGCAGAGCTTTGTCTTAAAAAAAAAACATCGCTTTTCGAAGAAAAGCCTGTTGTGTTTTTTATATTTCTGTATTCCGTAGTAAAAATGCGGAAAGTTTAAAGAAAAAATTTCAATTTTTTTTTTTAAAAAAAAGGTTGAAAATAATTGTAAATTACTGTGTTACAAAAATATGAGGTGTACAAAAAGAAAACGATTTCTTAAGAACAACTAAATGCATATAAGTTGTTGAGAAAAATCTGAGAATTTTAATATAAAAAGGTAAAACGTGAAAAAACAAAATAATTTTTGAAATATTCTTTCATTCTTCGTAGAATTTTACTCAGTATCGAATTCAAAAAGTCAAATGTCCTTAAAAAAATAACTTATGTTCGTTACTGAAGAGAAATGCAAAGTATTACGAGGGAAAAGCAAATAACTTTACAAATATATTTATAAAAAGTTGCTAAAAAATAAGGAATTTTATTTAAAAGATAAAAATGAAAAGGAGAACAATTATTTAGTAATAATAAAAAGTTTAAAATGCTGTACTTCCTATCAGGAAAACAAAAATGTTAATTCAATTATAATCTTTATCTGCTTAAAAAATTATAAAATTCTTGCGTTTCTTTGCAGTTCAAACATTTCAAAATTTTATAAAGAGGTTAACTAACTCGCGAAGAACCAAGTGACTTTATAAGCATAAATATATTTTTAAAACGAAGTGCTTGCACAAAAAATTAACATGTCAAAAATTATATTACTGCTATCTTCTCATACATAGCTTAAAAGGAACAGTAGTTATATGTATTTCAATTGCTGCCAAGAGAATAAAGAAATTTTTTAAGAAGTTAAACGAAAAAAAAGCAGACATTTAACAGTTATTTGGAACCATAAGCAGTCATTTGGAATGAAATATTTACAAGAAATAAATGTAAAGTTGGTGTTTTGGGTAAAAGATTTATGCTACAAAAAAACTGATATTTTAACGTTCCTTTGACAAAAATTTCAGAATTCTTTAGAAAAATTAAAGCTCAAAATGTTAAGTGACTTTTTAAATAAGAAATAAATCACTAGAATTAAAATACTTTTATATAAAAAAAAAGTAGAATAATTCCAGTGTCATTTTAGTTTTTAAAAGTTTAAAATAGGGCAATTTAGTCTATCTCTTTCACAATAACTATGAATAAATTGAAAAAAAAAAAAATGTTTCTTAATAGTGATTTATGTCAAGGAAAAAAATTATACAGAAAACAGCAATTTTTATACGTGTTTATGTAAGGAATTTACAAAATTGAGAGAAGGTGATAAAATTAAAATTATGGAATCAATTTATTATATATATATATATATATATATATATATATATATATATATACATATATATATGCGTGTGTGTGTGTGTGTGTGAATAATTGCTGAAGAAAAGCAATTTACTAACAAATTTACTCTCGAAAAAGAAAAACTAAGTTAATTTTATTTAACATTAAATAAGTGTTTGTATGTTTCCGGGCGAAGTTAATTATTATAATTTTTTAATATTGCTTTTATAAGCATAATTTTTTAGTTTATTTGATCTGTACAAATTTTCTTGAGTCTTTTTATAAAATGATTATTTGTGTAATTATTTTATTTATATTCTTTTTAACTTGGACTATTATATTAATTTTTAAGAATTACCTAATTTAATTTGCTGATCGATATATAAAATAAATTTACACAGCACAAATATGAATATTAAAAATGTATTTAATATCCATAAGTTCTATTGCTAAATTAACTTTTAGGTTTCAAAATTCATCTAAATTTATGATTTTTAGTGCATTTTTATAATTTTACGCAGATTTTAGGAGCAGAATTAACTGCAGCAGAATTTTTCTTGCGACACTCCAATTTGCTGTACCGGTGTCGAAATTAGTTATTTGGCAGAACGACCCAAACATTTGGGTCACTGGTGACAGCTGTTTTTTTGCGCCACGTATGGCATTCTATTACAAAGTTTTAAAAGGTAAAATGTTTCTACCGAAAAATTAATAAATTGCAAGGTTCACAGTTATTTGATTTTGTTGAATAATTTTAGTTCGAAACCGGTGAAAAGAAACACTCCTGTGTTCAAATAAAATTCTCTCTCTCTTTTTTTAAACAGAAAACTTACCAGTTTAATTAATTATTGATTCACTGTAATTCAGACCTTAAAAGACAAAATGTTTTAGAATGAAAAATCGATTTAAAATTGGAGTGCGTCTTTCTGTTCAAAGGTAATTTTAAAATATGTATCTTTAAGCTATATCAAAATTGTTAAAAACGTTTAATTATGAATATTATGTGTACTAGTTATTTTTAAGTTAAATAAAAATTAAGTAAAAATTAAAATTGGCTAAAAAAATTTCAAAAATAAATTTATAATTTATTTTTATAAACTTCTAATTCTTAAATATGAACAAAAACAATATTTTAAACAAATTTCACTTCATATTTTCATTCATTTTCATATTTTAAATAATATTCAAAATAAAAAAAATATTTTAATAATACATTTATGTATATAATATAAGAACGTTAATAGTTATTAATTTGAATTAGACGTATTTTTAGTTATACTAAATTATTGATTATAACCTCTAAAGAATTTTAAAAAAAATTATTAAAATTTGAAGCCTTTATATATATATATATATATATATATATATATATGCCTATATATATATATATTTATATATATATAATTAGTAATTTGTAAATTTTTTTATTCAATTTAATCCTTAGAATATTTTTATCCTTATCTTTTTTACTTTAATCGATAAAGTTAGCTAGACTAAATAAAATTTTCTTTTCTGAAACCCAATCCATAAATTTAAGTGTAATGGTACGGGAAAAAAGTACAGTACATACCTATAGGTTCGTGTAAGTTAAAGCCAAAAATAATTTTTTTTCATTTATACACTGACATTTATATATTGAGATGCATAATTGAAATTATAAACTGCAATTCGTAAAGTGATCGTTAAAATTCTTAATTTTAATTATTTTTTTAAAAAAGTAAAAATGTTGGTTTCTATTACTAATTATTATATATATTTTAACTTCCAGAATTTTGAGCTTTTCAAAAAGAACTAGTGATGCAAATGTTTGTTTTCATTTTTAAATTTTATTTATAATAGATTTAATCATTCAAAACTCTGAAATGAAACTATGTGGAATAATTTAATCTATATGGCAATTTTTATTTTCTTACGGTTTGCTTCTAAATGATTTGATATTTCTGAGTAAAGAAATATAAGTATTTTACACGACAGAATATCACCATCAAGATTGGATTTGCGTTAATGTAAGCCCAAATTAATAACAGGATGAAATTATGCTTTAAAGTGAAATTATTCTTGTGAGAGTAATTACTTTGCAAATATACTTATGCCTCTACGCAAGCACAACTGAAAAATATAAATATTTTCATTTATAAGACATACCATAATCAAATGAATATATTTTTATTTATTTTATTATTATTAAAAGGTTAACGACTGGATCATTTAATTTTTTAAGCTTAGTGATAATTAGTCAAATAAAAACTTATAATAAAATAAGTTTCATACCAGTTTTATATTTTTCTAGCACTTACATTCTAAATATTAATACCTCATTTTTTAATTGCTAATGATTCAGAAGTCTAAAATTTTGAAAAGTAAATTTTTTGTTGAATTCTGAAAGGCTTTCTTTTATAGCTTTACAGATATATTAATGCTACCCGTAAGAAATACCTCTACCTCGAATGATTGACTTAAAATTGATAAAATAAACTATTTCCACGAATATTGCTTATTACATCACCATTTTGTCGTTACTCTCAAGACATACCAGCTTCTTAAGTATGAAAACGATGCCAACTTTGAATAATAAAAGGAATGAAAGCAAACGATGAAGCAATAAAAATTGAATTATTAAATTGAATATTAAAATTAAAACAAACGATATATTATATATATAAGGATATATATTTAAAGCAAAAAGTAGTTATTGTTGCAGGAAAATGATAATTAAATAAATGTTAACATCATTAATCTCTTTTGAGAAAATTGATCATTTTTTAAAAAAAAATTCTAAACAATTTTTAATAAATTAACCTATTCTCAACACCGGTCTTCGCTAATCAAAAAAAAAAAAAAAAAAAAAAAAACTCAAATTCGAAAAATTTAAATATGCATTTTAAGGGGTCTCTACAATAGAATATCTCAACTTTTAAGAACAACTATTACAAAAATAAAGAAGCTACAATCTTTTTTGATGCATTAAATTAAAAATAACACATTTAAGTTTATAAAATTATAAGTATACTAAGCCACCACTAACAGAAACACGAACTATATCCAGTCGGTAATGAATTTCATCCCGCACTTTTTTCAACATATTTGGTGTTACACTTTGAATGGTTACAGTTATTTGCGTTTTCAGATGGTCAATGTTTGCCATTAAAAACAATTTATCGTTTAAGTAGCTCCAATAAAAAATAATAATAAATCGCAATAAGTGAAACTAGGACTTCTTGGGAACTACTAAGAGTAAGGCCATCATTCACCAATGCATCGTATCGTACCAGTGGATAACATTCATGTTTCTGGTATTGGATATTTATAATTTTATAAACATTAAGATAATATTTTAATTTAATTTGTCCTAAAAGGTTGAAACTTTTTTAGCTTTCTTACTGCAGTTCCTTAAAGTTGGTATATTCTTTTTGTAAATATCCAATACTTTCACTATCTTACAGATAGTAATACACTTTATCATGCTTTTTTCCCCCCTAACTGATGTGATCCATTCTTTTCTTTCTGGTATAAAATATCGTCCGTATTTCTCCTGTACTTTTGTACTAAAAGGGGTTTAAACGTTACACGATAATGCGAAAAATTGTACATTTTGTAGATTTTTTTTAAAAAATTTCATGACACTGTCTTATAAATATATCTGTGCATTACTACATCACAGTTTTATACAAAATCTGAAGCATTTTACTGTCTGGAAACGTGTTCCAAGTTTGATTCTAGTTCTTTGACATTCGGCGGAGACAGGCTAAAAAATACTTCGAATTTCAACATTCTGTAAATAAAATAGTTCGTCAGCAGTAGTTTCAAACAAAGGCGCTGTCTAATGTGCTCTAGTTTTTTAAACCTCTCACATTCAAAATTTCCTAAATCTTTCACAAGCTATTTCCTCTTCACTTCCAGACACACCAAACAGACGTGTCACAACCTCATTTGACAGATAGTCTCGGTTCGAATAACGAAACGATTTTAACATGCGGCTTATGCAAATTGCAGGTCTTTGGTAAGTTCGTAAACATTGCTGTTCTAACAAAAATAATTTTGAATAACACAGAAAGGGAGGGGACACATGCAAGGAAAAGCTCTGTCGGGACCTACTGGTGCAAAAAAAAACCCTCCAATCACTATCGTAATAGTTCTGGAAGGAGGTTTAAAGTACTGCATTTAAAGTTTTTGCTGTGCGTTGTAATATACCAGCATTGAGGTCAAAATAAGAATAACTATGTACGTTTTCGTGGTAAAAATTTATTGAAAGTATATTTTACTCGCTTGATTTCCCGTACTATATATATATATATAATGTAGGTTTCCTCATCTTAATCATTATAACATTACTAATGTTTAACCCAAAAAGAGACAAATATTACATATATTTCCCCCTTTCGCTTTGAGATTGATGAAGAGCTTAGCTGTAACAGAAGAGATAAGATATTTTATTTAGCCGCTTATAGAAGAGAACAGACACTCTATAAGCGGCTAAATAAAATGTCTTTAGCATCTTCCGTTACACTGCTGAGCTCTTCATCAATCTGAAAACAACAGGGGAAAATATATGCTACAGTGGGAAATTTTTAAATTTTTGTCGTACTTTTTTTTAAAAAAAATTAAGGATAGCAGGCTTTTGACTGATTTATTTGTTACGATGTTCTGAAATAAAATTATTCGCTTTATATTCTACGACTAATCATTACCATATTAAAATTTGGAATTGAGTTAGTACGTGAATATATATTCGGGGTATTTCCAACGATGAAAAGTATTTTAAAAAGTTCATGGAATTCGAAATAAGGCTAAATATTAATCGTATTATTCAAACGTAAAAAAGAAAGAAAAACACCGGTAATCTATTAATAGATATATAAATATTCTCAAAAAAAGAAACACATTTATAACGAACATTTGTCTCTTATTTTGAGATTGATGGCCTATGTAGCAGGACGGACATTTTATTTAGCCGCTTAACAGAAGAGAAACGACATCTTATTCCCTATCTTGAAATAGAAATAAAAAAGAAATTGATACCAAAAGGCAGATATCAGATTTCTCTCTTTAAGCCACATTTATTCTTTTTTTAAGAATAATCAAACATTGATGTTAGTCTTATAAATGTGAAGCTAAGACTCTCTTGCGACTTCAACGAAGTATTAATTGAAACTTTTGTATTTCAAAGTTAGATCTGAATCAGGAACAATTATGTTCTGTGGATTCAATTCCATTCTCACAATCAGATGTCCGTTATATCAGCTGGCATTACATTTCATGGGCACAATTCGCTCTCCTTAGAAAATACTTCTTCGTTGCTTTTAAATAATTTAATCTCGCTATCATCTCTCTCTCATTCCTTATACTTAAATACAGCAATTATAGTTCACATAAGGTCACGGTTTATTCACAATAAAAGGTTCTTGAATCAAATAACGTCATATAGAATCCCACAAGGTTAGTGGAAGTGATATACACGTGAGAACCTTGTAATAAAATCATTTTTCTGTGACAAACCTCAAAAACTACAAAAAAATTATTGTGTTTGATTTGAATGAAAATATCAAATCATTTTTGCGAGTTCATTGTGTATATTTGTAAGAGTTAAATGTAAAGAAATTATTTATAAAAAACAAAAGCAAATTTTTATCTCTTTTTGTTATTCCTTTTTGGTATAACATTAGTGAAACTGGATTATATAAAAATTCAATTCCTTTTTTTATGCTTTTTCTCAGTATAATTTTTTTGCACCGAAGGTTTTTAACAGTAGATTTAAAATTCAGTGATAAAATCGTACTAATATTTATCCTGTTTTCTTATTTATGAACAAAAATCATCATAACAATATTTTCAGCATTACTAATTGAATATTTTTTTTTCATTAAAAATGTGTCTATTACGAAATGTTCCATTTATTTCAAGTACAAAAAAGAAATTCAAATTTACCATAAGATTTCGTGGCCAAAAACGGTTTTTCTCTTGCTCGGATTCAGATTTCTGGGAGTTGTAAAAAGTATTACTGTGCTTATAAAAATGACAAAACGTTGATTGATGATATCCAATTTTTGCTGGGGAAACCCATATTTGAATATTTATCTGATAAATAGGTTTTTAATGAGAAGAAAAGTTGTCCACTAAGTGCGTAAGCCGGAAAAAATATGTGAATAGTTTCTTAAAATATTATTATTTATTTCAATTCTCAATATTCGTTCGATGCCTCACAAAATATATGATGGATTGTGTCGAACCAAAAATGTTTTCCACGCTCTAATGAAATTTTTTTAAAAATTGAGCGAGCAAGATGTGTACTCCCGATTTAAAAGATTTTATGTAAATTATACTCTCTCTATGAGGGGACTTACCACAATATGAAACTAAAATGAGGTACGTAATTTTTAAACTTTTTTTTTACTTTTGTCGGTAGTATTTAATCTTCTCTGAAGAATTCGAACATATTTGCTTATATTATATTAAAACAGATAGTAGGAAATCATGCAGATATAGAAATCTAATTTTTAAATACAGATAAAAATCCAATACTAATTTTAGTTACACAATTAATACTTTAGAGTGTAGCGCGATATAATTTTTTTTTTTTGCATATACCTATATAAAAGGAATGGCAAAAAGATGTTAACATTAAATGGGTGTTTAAACACATTAAATTACAAGACAATTAAGGCAGTAATTTGGTTACAGGGTTTGAATTTGGCTTCCATGCCTCTTGATGCACTTATGAAGTTGTCCATTTTTGTTTGTAAGACCCTCTCAGCCATTTTGGGCAGGAATTACAGCGACGACGTGCGTGAATCAATCTCACATACAATGTTTACATATTTTTGCCTCCCCCTGTATTATATATATATCATTTGCACTACTTTCTCTTACGAACTCAAAATTATGAATCCAGACTAGATTTTTAACAGTATTCGGAATGAGTTATTTTGTTAATGAAGAGGTGCTTTCGTAGTCTCGAGGCTCTTTACAATTATCCGTATATGTCAAAAAATATTTTGTAAACCAATATAACTTTGCAATGAAACAAAGTAGAAATTTGAAACTTTTGCCGTCACACATGTTTTCACTTACATTTGCATTATTTCTCATATTTTCTTATAATTCTTACACAATTGCTTTTAGATTATAGAGAAATATAGATTTAAAAAATATGAAAATCAAAAATTTTCTGCGCGCAGTTTCTGAAGTGCAATATGAATCAAAAATTATAAAGGTAATTTTATCCAGTAGTAAAAATGTTTATGTACGTAATAAAAAAGCTAATTTTGAATTTGTATAAAAAATTTCAAACTAATGTGCTTAGTAATTTTTGAGAAATCCAGAGCTCAAGCTAAAAGTTTTAGTTTTCAGAAAAATGAAGTTGAAAAATAACAGAAAAAGAAGTTAAACAAAGTTTACTTTTTCTCGATAACACTGGGTTTCGGAAGTATAATTAAGAATTTGACACCAAATTGTTCAGAAAAGCAAGGGTTCTGATACCTTTTTTATTGACTGTCGAACATTTACAAGTGTTAGGGGCCTGAGTCTTCTTTGTGCTATTAAAACCGAAGCATCATTCGTAGAAATTTGGTTTGCCGGATAGCCGCAGTGCCTTCAAGAATCTAAAGGAACTGGGCTGAGATCGACTGTAGAGATGCAGCTTCTATTCTCGATACCCGTAAACCACTTTTGCTGCAACATGAAATCTGCTTCCAGTGAGTTCCGTCTCATATAGAACTCCTTCGTAATGAAACAGATGATAATTTGGCCAAGGAAGATGCTTTGTTCCATTAGATTCAAATACTTCTATCCCCTCCCTTAATACCTATTTAAAAAATTTCCTTCCAACAATTGCGAGAGACCCGCTTCTGACTTACTCAGAGAAACTTTTGGTAGTGTCTTTACCCATTGAGGGAAATAGTAGCGTCTTAGCCACCATTTGTGGATTTGCTGATGGACACACTAGGAATCTTGATTTTGACAAGGGGCAGAAGGTCTTCCCGATCTTCACCAATACTAATTTTCCTCCCACCTCTCCCAAGAAAATTGTATAGGGCATGACAGAGAAGATATAATTACTTCACCTCATCTCGTTTATGATTTCTTGAAGATCTTTGGTCCCGAAGACTTCATCTAGCTTTCGACTAGACCAGATGGATTAAGTCACAACATGTATAATTTGATGTTTGATCTATTCTAATTTTTATTTTATTTGTAAATTCATCTAAAGAACGATTTTAATAAATGAAAAATAACGATGCGAGTTGTTTCTGTAACAGAGACAGTTCTATGAAATGTGTAAATAACACATCTGGAAGGGGAAAAAAAACAATTGCTTATAAAAGTAAATTTATACTAGAGAAACGATTTATGGAAATCATAGTTTTTTGCTAACCATGCCATATTTTCAATTACCTTAATCTCAATTTATGAAATATTTTCAAATGAATCATACTTGATTAAGTAAAACTAGAAAAAAAAATATAGCAATTAATTCTTATTGTTATATATTTCATCTTCATTTTTTTTTATGTGAAAAAAAGTTTAATTTTAACTAATCAAGAATCTACGATAAACTGCGTTCGACTCACAATTTATAAATTTTTTAATTCATATCTTAGGAAAAAAAATACTAGTGAAAGTTGTTTGAAAGTTTGGAAATGTTTAATTGCCTTTCATTATTTTTATCCTAATTTTATAGAGTTATACTAAACTCTTGATTTGTCCCAAAACTAATCATGATTCTAAAATCGACATACTTGTAGAATTAGGACAAATGTAATTTAGAGCTCTGGAAGCTTTTTAACGCTCTGTTTTTTGGAGAATATTCGGCTATCGGTTGGGAAAATGACTATATTCTTCAAAATATACTAGGGTAAGGAAATCGAGGCGCAAAAATTTTAAACGCCTATAAATACCATATGCTTAAGTATTCATTTCTTCTAATTAAACTAATATCTCTATTTATTTTAACTGCGCTGGAACTTATTACAATGAATTAATCAGAGAGATGTGAGTTCATAATTTAAGTACAGTTTACACAAAGAATATACATTTAGTAATTTAATTTTCATTTTGAGCCTAATTAGAAGTATTTGTAACAAAGTAGTTGACTCCCTTACAAAATTTGTTCATTTTAAAATTGTGTCAGCGTTGAACTTTAAAATTGTGTCAATTATGAAGTGCAGGATCTTTCTACCCAAGATTGACTATGTGATATTTTTCATAGAGGATAAAGTCAGGAGATGTTTAATTTTCCCACCCGATTGGTAAACTAACCGACTAAAATCATACAATTTCTATTGTCATCAATACCAAATAAATTATGTTGCATTTGAATGGACTATCTTAAGTTCTTAAGATTAAAACAATGTGATTTCTAATGTGCATGCATCTTTTGTCTTTGAATAAATTATTTACATTTTGCGAGAAAATATTAGTTAGCCTGTTTAAATATAGCTCGATAATTCTTTCAGTAACAGTATTTTTAAGAAAATTCTCTTAAAAAATAACAGCTTAAAAATTTAAAAATTGCTTTTTTGGAGAAGTGCTTAAAAGGTATAGGAAAGTTTTCGTTAAATATTATACTTAAAAGGTCATGGTAACCGAATGGTTAGGGTCGAGAGAAGGCATTGATTTCATCGAGTGGATGATTGGAGTCCCATGTCACTAAATACCCGTCGTGTTTAGGGGCTGATGTACGACATATCTGCCAAGGTCTTAAGTCCTCCCAATGGCGAAGTGAGGAATTTCGGAGAGAATGGTACCCCGTCAGATTTAGCAATCGTTGCCGGATCGAGATTTAAAATTATGAGTTATATAGCCAATAACCCTCATGTTGCTGCTAAGCGCTAAGTTAATAAGCAATAAATAGATTAAAAGAATTATTAGCTATTCTATGGTTCTTTGTAGGTATATTTCTTTCATTCTTTGAAGGAATTTTTCTTTCATATAAGATGTTTTTAATAAGGAGAGATCAATATTATAATTGATAATCTCCATAAAAACCTCTACCAATTTCTTAGAAAAATTCTTTTTAATATTTTAGTTTTTTTAACTGTGTAATCTCCGAAACCGTTTTCTTTTCGCGTATCACCTAACAACATACCACATTTTGAAAATCATTACTTTAGACTGAAAATAAATTCTAAGAGACGAACACATTCTATAGGAAAAGGACGTTGGTAATCTATAGGAATTTGTACTATACTCAAATTTGAAATTCTAGATTCATCATAAAACGGCTATCATCTCAATTCTTACTAATTATGGTCTGCAAAGCTATTTTTATTCGAGTTGTGGAGACGATGTCCAGAGATATAGAATTTCAACTTATATTATTCATGAAATTTCATACAAAATTAAAGCATATATATATATTTTTTAAGAAATCTCGTTTTAGTGAAAAATGTAATAAGTATAAAATTATTTAATTATTAATAGAAGAAGTATATATAATTCTATTAAGCATAAAATTGCTTTAATGCTTAGTCATATATGTGTAATAGAAGTCTCGAAAATGATGTATAAGAAGTTAAATGCAACCTAATTTCACTATTTGTTCTACCGATGTCATACTTTTTACTGATTGCTTAGAAATCTCTATTGTCCACCCAAAAGAATGAAACAGTGCGGGGACAGTTAAAGCTCAAAAACATATATTTTTTTGAAATTTCGGGCAGAGTTTCTGGTTTCCAGGACGTCCTCTCAGACTACGCAATGATGAAACTTTGCATCACCCTGATAGATGTCAATCTTTGTGGAACAAATTACTAATTTTTTTTCTACCTTGGAAAAATCGCAAAACTTGACTAAAACCGTTATATTTAAGGATAAAATAAAGTATACCTCTCAGACGAATTTGACAAGGAAAATAGTCTTAAACCAAAGCACACTTTCAAATTCTTGTTGAAATCGCTTAATAATACAAGTCCCTTGGAAATACTTTCACGAATTTCGGCTTGTGTATTTCATTTTTGAGCTTGTACAATGTTTCAAGGAAGTGACCAATTGCAGTGGAGCAGATACGCCTACTTTCATTTGAATAATTGAAAGCTCACTTAGCAGGTATCTTAAGGAAAGCTGCTTAAAGAGGCAATTAGCATAATCCATAGGGTAGGAAAGGTGCAGAGACATGTTTTGATTCGATTATAAGAAATACCATTAGGGCTGATCTAACAAGAACAAACTTCCCTGTAATATCTATGAATATGATTAAAATATTGACGGATAGCGATGGTAAAATATTAGATGCACGTGATTTCTTTCTTTCTTTTTTTTTTTTTTTTCTTTCTTTCTTCTTGGTCGTATTTTACATCCGTTGACTGTGCTCTGACCTAAATGCATACCAGCGAGGAATTTAAGTCTCGACTTCTGTTAAAAGTCATAAGTAACACTTAATATAATAAACGGTAATCACGTATCATCGCAAAATGCTTAATTTTTGTTTATAATGTTCGTAAATTTCTGTTATTTCAATCCAACAAATGATATTTTCATTAGGATTGTTTTGTTTGTAATCATATGATTTGCCATTAAAAAATGAACTATGTTATACAAAATTAGCATTACATTGGTTCTTTAGGAATGTTTTGATAAAATAAAGGTCATTTTAAAGAGAATTTTCTACATGATGAATAAATTTGCTATATAAAATGATCATTGTATCGTGCCTTTTGAAATATTCCCATAGCTTTTGAATAATAACTGTTTCATTGTAAGATTGTTAAATAAAATGCTCTTTTTTTTTATAGTAAATCTATACAATAAGCGATATACACTTTATTTATTGATGATCATTGAATGGCTTCTTTTTAAATATTTCGATAATTTTTACGTTATGGCCGTTTCATTCAAATATTGTTTAATAAAACACATTTTAAAGTAAATCTTCTGCACATTATAAGAAATGTGGTGCGTAAAATGATCATTATATAGTTCGTTTTAGTAGACTCCAATAGATTTGAATAATGACTGCTTCATTGAAAGACTGTTAAATAAAGCTCATTTTTAAATAAATCTTCAATGAGATAAGAGAAATATGTTACATAAAATAATCACTAAATTTTTTCCCTCTTGATTTTGAATAATGACCAATAAGAGATTATTAAATAAAACTCATTTTAAAGTAAATTTTTGTACAAAAATACACTAGGTAAAGTGTTTATTATGTAGCTTCTTTTGTGAGGGTTCTCAAAAGATTGTCAAGAATAAAGCGCCTTTTTTTTAAGTAAATCGTCTGTACAATACACTCATGAGATATGCTACACATACGTATAGTATATATGAAAAGATTACTATATTACTTCGAAAATTTTTTTGTAATGACCATTATTGAATAAATTGATAAAATATTATTAAGTAAACCAAATTTTAAGAAACTTTAACTATACAACCATAATTGAGTTCCTCTAAATTGAATAAACATTTTACATAAAGTAGATTATTTTGTATAAAATATTGTTGTCTGTTCTTGATTGATAAATTTTTATTCGAACAAAATAATTTATTCCATAGAAAATCTCCTTTTCACTATCTCAAAAAGCAAATAGACATGCACAATACTGATGTATTGCAATTACATGACTTTAAATGTAAGAAAATGTAATTTTTAAAACTTTATTTTGATACTCCGATAGTGAAAATTTAGAATAACATGATTTAAATTTTTAAAGAAAGAATAAGAATCACAAGTAATCGATCTGCTGAGATTTTTTTCCCCTTCAAATAAGCTGTTATTCTTTTGAATACTATTTAAGAAAAATACAAATACAATGTATCTTCATAACAAATGCTTTATGTAATACTAATTCTCGGTCACATTATTCCAACAATAAGTTTTTTGCAATTTTATCAAAATCTTATCTAGAGCTATACATAAAAAAATATTGAGAGCCATATATATAAGCCAATTAGAAATTTAATTACACTATTAACGTCTATGCAATGTCATCAAAAAGTATTTAGTTTAAAAGTAGGATTATATAAACGAAACTTATGTAACCCAGGTTTTTTCTGGGCAAATCGTAAGGAATCTTTTAGATGTAAAACCTCCTCTCTTCCTGTTGCAATGATCTGCAAACAAATGCTTTTAGATTCCCCCCCCCACTATTCTGTAAAACTAAAACCTTTTCATGAGGCATTTTCTTATATTCATTCCTTTACGTACAGAAACATATCCTCTCATCTTTATCGCCTTAAAATTATTTCAATTCCTCCCTTTCCCTTTAAGATATAAGACTAGAATTAACTGAACAAGATGACTGAGTCGCACAAAACATCCTTTTATCTCTGCCTCTGAGGCTCCATTATGTCGAAAATTGATACAACATATTGTTTTACCAGTTCAATAACATCCGCAGAAATATCGCGGCAATAAAACATAACACAGTAGCTAATAAACACGACACCTTCTCTTATAGCTGAGCCCGCAGATTTACGACTCCTTTTTTAATGTAAATAAAGATGTCCTTTTCTATCTATAATAATTGATATACGACTTTTTTCACGCAACAGCGCGTCTTCCTTAGCGAGAGGAAGCAACCCCCTCCACATCCGATGTATCTAAATATAGTCCCTAATCACTCTATTGCATATAGGCAATTGCCCTGTTGGGGGTCCTGAGGTCTCAACTCTAGCGTGATCTACGTGCCTGGGTTTGATAAGCAAGCTGCAACCGCTACTGGATCCACTGTTAGGGTTGAAGGTTATGCCGTCTCACGGTTGTTTAATTTAGATCAGATGAGGACGGTATAGGGTTGTTGTTTTTTATTCCGCGGAGTCAAATGAAAGACAATGGAGGACTGTACAGGTTAACAAGGTGTGCGATTCAGTTGGTGAAAACAACAGCCGGTGTCTTTCTTCTAGATCGACTGCTGATAAATCGTCGCAACTTGCCAAGAAGGGAATGAGTGATTCTGGCAAAAGGGGTTGAGTTGTGAATCCTTTGACAGCAATTATAGATATCATATGCAAGAGGGGAGAAACAGACGCAGAGAACCTGACAGACATCCATCAGAATTTTTGAAGGAGGAGGAAGAAAAAGCTTTTGGCATCAAATAAGAACGTTCATTGTATGTCAATGAACTGGCGAATGAGAAGTGCTGTTAATGATATGAAAAGAAAGGGAGGTATTTGTTTCTTTAACCTAATGATAATGTTTTGCGCGTTGTATAGGAATTTTTCTCAATTCATTCCAGTCGTTCGGTGGAATTAAATTAATAGGCTTAGTATTTTTATCCAAGAATCCGGAGAAAAAATAATTTTTCTCTTCTGATTGTGAGTGGTGGAACAGAAAACATTCTAATCTATTTTAATATTTTCCACTTTTTCGAACATTTTGAAGCAGTTAAACACTTGGATGCATTTAAGCAGTTGAAAATTTGTAAATATTTATGTTGTTGAACTTTGGAATATCTTAACTCCAACTCGAACACTTGAATATTCTTATGCAGTTGAACATTTAAATACATTTAAAAAGTTTAAATTCCTTTAAAATGTTAAGCATTTGATAACTTTCAATTGTTCAGATGGTTTGGATTAATTTTAACAGTTGAACATTTGAATCTTTTTAAATGGTTGAACTTTTAAAAGGCTTTAACATAATTGAACGCTTGAATTTCTTTAAATGGTTGAACTTTTGAAAGGCTTTAATATAATTGAACCCTTAAATTTAAACCTTTGACTCTCAGACTTTAGTATACGCATATCTTACGAGCTGCTAAGAAATAACACACGAGGAGCAAATCTATTTATATAATTTTGGAATATCCTATCTAAGAAACATGCGATTTCCGTCCGCAGAAGAGATGTTTTGAGGAATATGACGCAAGAGAGTTTGAGAGCCACTGCTTCAAGCTGTTAATCACTTATAATAGAAGCGTTAAAATGTCTTCAAAAGAAATTATGGGTACCAGGATATCAGGGGGAAATAAAATGTCGAATTTAAGAATCTTTTTTTTTTGAGACATATATGTTTTAAAAATTTATTCGTATAGCTTTGGAATTTTGTGTGCTTAATAATCATATTTGAATCATTTTATTGAACTATAAAAGAATCTGTTGGTCAAAAAGTTTTTATTTTCCTTTGATTTGAACATGGTTATGATTTTTCAGATATATTTTTCTTTAAGTACCATTTAAAAACATTCCATAAATACACAAAATATATTACTCATCATATAGAAAACATTACACAAAATTTTGGGAACCTACTTTGTTAATGATATCACTGTATATTTTCTTTGAAAAAATTATAGAACTTCGCAATTTTAGAAATTTTAATTTTTTTCCCATTATTTTCCTAAAAAAATTATTTCTTAAAAACTAGGTATCACTTAGAGAAAAAATACTTAAGATTCACTATATACACAAGTACCTTATATTGAAGCATAAACAATTTGGAGCCATATTGTGCAATAGCTTTCTTTTAAATGATACCTAAATGCAAATATTTCTCAAAAATCATGTTCATATTCAATTAAGGAAAAAAAAAAAAAAAACGTTTTTTTAAAAAATTATTTTTAATGTCCTATATAATGATTAAGATATTATTAGGCACACAGAAAAAGTAATCTCTACTAATAATTTGAAAAGATATGTAACAAAAACGATGAGTCTTAGATATGGTATTCCACAATCCTCCCTGATGTCCTGGTACTTATAAGTCTTTGAATTATCTTTATCTTTGAATTATTTTGAACTGCTTTTAAATATTTGAATACTTTTAAAATCATCTTGAATAACTTTTAAATACTTTCTGTTCTTAATGCTTTCGAGACCGCATTCATAGCAATGGAATTCAATTATCTCTAAGAGTTTTTCTAAACCATTACGATAATTTAGTATTTTATTTGAAATTTATTCATGATTCTCTGAAGCATAGTAAGAGAAATCATAAAAAAATATCACACTTTTTCAACGAAATGATTCTCAAATATAAAATTAGTATTAGTTTGTATAGATATGTACACTCTCTCTCTCTCTCTCTCTCTCGTATGCTTAAATATAAAATGTGTCTAAATACATTAATAGCTGCCAAATGACTTTCGTTTTGGCACAATAAGAAAATGTTGTTACTAACTGCTTTTCAAAATAAAGTGTGGAGGCACGTGACTTGTTTAATCTGATTTAATTTCTTCCAACCGATACACACAATAGTTTCATTTTAAAAGGCAGTTGTCTCATAAAGTACGAGAATTAAGAACGGATTAATACGTAAAGATTTATATTATTTTCGTTTTCCGCGCAACAGCTATAGTTACATTTAGCTTAAAACACTACAAATTTAATAGTTTATCGCTTGCTTTAATATCTGAAAAGAATATTTCTATCCACTTGAATATCTTATCTTTTGCTTTAATTCAAATATTAAATTGAATAATTTGATTTTTGAAGCATAATCGTCTGTTTTATTCTTTTTGTTATCAGAAGTTTTAAAACATTGGTTTTGTTCGGTTCAAGTTTTTGTGGCTGGAATGTAACGAGAAGATGGTGTCGGAATAATGGTACAGTAATATATTTTTAAATAAAGTTAACACTTTTCGTAGCTAAATCTGCTCTTTGCAAAACTTTGCATAGAACAATTTTTGAAAATGTTCAATTGCAATAAGAAAATTTTCATTCGTGCTTATTATTCCTTATGTAAAATAAACTCCTTAAAATAAGAAATATATCTTTCAAAAATGGTGTCTCGAAATTATAGAAGCATTTTTAAGGGAAAAAAAAGAAGAAGCCACTGACAAAATTGGCAGTTTCATTAAAGTTAATCTTCTAAAATTAATCCAATAAATATTTGAAATAAGACCAACTTATTCAGGTCTTATATCAAATATTTATTGAATTCCTGTTTATATGTAAATCAAGATAAATAATTAAACACACATTTAAAAATACTTAACATTTATATGAATTCGATATCAACCCATCAAAAGACTTATAAAAAATTATTTTGAGTTGAGAAACTTTTTATGCACATACTTTTTAATAAAATAACTGCTACATTTTATTTCGTTTTGTTTACATCTGAATCATACAAATTAAATACTTTAAAATACTTTCAATATCGAGCAACCTAACGTTAGGAGAAACCGGAAATATATAGAATTAAATAAGGCATTATTTAGCAAAAAAAACTATACAAAATAAGACTTGAAGTAAAGTGAATAGAACATGAAGTTAAAGTATAACTAAATAACAATATTTGATTGTACACTAAAATAATTCTTCTCAAAAATACTTGTTATCAGTTCTACTGATGCAATTAGCTCTACAAAATTTAAATAAGTCGAATTTTCCAAGCATTTTTTAAGAGCGTTTCAAAAATGTCATACCAAATTCCAGTAATAAATGTATTCCTTTTTTCTTATATCACTATATACATAATAATGGAAAATTTGACAAATACTTTGAGAATTTCATCACATTCTTGATTGTTCGGAAAGAAATTAATACTAAACTTTACGAACATCATATACATAATCAGTTTAAACTTTAAAAAAATATTACATATAATACGAAGCTTACTAAAGTTTAAAAAGAAAGAAAAAATTACTCAATAATTATTTTAAAACTTTGTGCTTATGATTTGATAAACATTTGCAAATATCAAACAAAGCAAAAATCTAAATATTCCAGGACAATGTTACATTTCAAAATGGTGCCAAAGTAAACTTTTCGTTAGAAATGTTTCATTTTAAACAGAAATATGACAGTCAAGGAATTCTATTTGATTATGGGATTAAAGCAGATAAGTGATAAATTTCAGCTGCAACATTTAGCCGGAGGTTTTACTGTGATTCTTTTAAAAAATATTCGCATTCTGCGAGGGAACTAATGTCAAAAGAATAGAACCAATCATATTCAAATTTTCACTTCAGTAATTCCTTTATCAATTTAAATTTCTTTTGGTAAATATACTTTTGTTTGCATGTCAGTTATTGATTCTGCAACTGTTAGACAAGACATTTAGTTAAATATTGCCAAATGTTTCAGAAAGCAATATGATTTATTAATGGTTGTTATTATATATATGTGTGTGTGTATGTGTTAAATGTATTTTTTACAATGAATTTAATTTTAATGATAGATCAAGCAAAGAAGGAAAACTCCATTAAAAACCTTTAACTGTACTAAGCATTATTTTTTTAAGGAGGATTACTTTTTAGTTAATTTTTGTCGAATAATTTTACATTGAGTTGTCAATTGAGAAATATTGCTGTAGTAATTTTTCGGGGAATGATCGATTTTCGGTTTATAATTGACAATTACTTTACTCAGACTATGTCTCAAAAAGAGATCTGTGTTGAATTACATTGGCTAAATTTGAAAATTGTTTGTTGAAGGGAATGCGTCGAAACAGTTACTTTGATTCTTTTTTTAGATCTAAGCAACATTGATTGCTTAAAATATTTCCAGTAATAACTTTTGTAAGAAAGTTAGCCTTAATTCTAAATCAAATCTTGTCAACATTTATTTAAAAAGTACTTCTTGTTTATTTAAGTACGTTCATGACATTATTTTAACTCGGTTTTTCACTACTTAAATGTCCTTACGCCATTTTCCTCTCATGATGTCGCTTATTCAAGTTCTGGTCACAGGAATTGAATATGAAGAAACCACAAAATTGAAAATTAAAATTGCATGATTTAATAGGTTGATGTTATTGATAGATTGGTGTTATTGCAAAATGCACATTCTACTGAAAATAGTTAAGCGTATTTCCTTACTCAAAAACAAATACGTCATTTTCAGCTTTCTCTTAACGAAAATTTAGCCAATCTGAACAAAATCTACATTCATTTTTCAAATCATGTCAAATGCTATTTAGGAATTTTGTTCTGCTTCCCACCAAAACTATTAACGGTAGATTAACGTTAATTATTAACGGTTGCAATGTACCACGGTTACAAAACAGAATACCAACGAGAATTACTTCGCACGATTCATTACACACCAGAAGCCATTCCACGCGCCAGACAATTGGCGCGTCTCTGTTACAACTAAAAGCTGGAATGTTCTCCATTACGATTGGTCACATTCCGATGACGTTTAAAACATTTTTTTTTTAATCTGGCGTCCCCATCTGTGGACAGAAGGGGGGCGGAGCTCACTCTCGGCCATCCAGACGAGAGTGGCTTCAACTCGGTTTTTTGATTTATGGATAGCAGACCGCGCGATAGTCGTTAAAAAGATGAAGTCTTAAATCTTCACGCGATTTTATATGTATTTTTTTTCGGTGTTTTTTGGTGTGCCTTTGTTTGGAACGGTTGTTTTTGGTTGGCGAGGGCAGGCATCTCAGTGCAAAGTCCTGCCTTTCGTGGTGAGAGTCCAGCCCATTCTGCCTTGCTAATCTTTTTTATGTACACTCCAGATAAAAAATTAAAGATACGTGACGTGGACTATCTGGAGAAGGGGGGGTGGGAACTCTCTTTTGCCAGTCAGAGATACAGGCATTCTCTTATCTGGGAGTTAGTTTGGCATCTTAATTTACGTTTTTCGCTATCTTTTTCTTCTTGGTTGGTTTGGTGGTAATCTAAAGTTTTTGTCGGTTGCGGCCGCGTTGCTTAACGACGCAAGAGGTCATTTATTAAGTAGTTAGATTAAAAGTGGGTTTCAGGTGAAGTTTGTTTGCAAAGTTTAAAAGTTCTTCCCCTCTCCCTCCCACTTTTCATTGTGTTTTCGTTTAATTCACCCCTATCCACCTACTTGAATCAAAATGTAAGGTGGGGAAATGTCTTAGAAAACGTAAGAGTAATTTTCTTTTGATATCATTTATTTCACCCTTAAAAGTTTATATTCCAGACAGATAACAGTAAAGACAAATCTTGAAATGCATGAGAAGACTTTTTGGTAATTTTCTAACTTTTTGACAATTTTTTAATGAAATTATGTGGGGTTTTTTTTATCTTCAAATAAGACCCCTCGATATAAATTATGCTTTTATAATTTGAAAACATTTGCAATCTTTAAACTTAATATCTTAGAAATTTGGATTCCCGAAAGATAAAAGCAGAAACAAATTTTGAAATCTATGGAAAGATTACTAATGTTATGATGATTCTTGAATGAAATGATAAAATATGTTTTTGAATTCCAGACAAAATTTTTGATATAAGTTATGCTTTATGGTTTGAAAACGGGTGAGACAGAGATATTTCAAACGAAAATGTTTTTTTGAAAGCTTTAGAATAAAATTTGTAACAGTTAACAAAACAACTGGAAAAAAAAAAAACTTTCATTCGAATTATTAATTATTAAATTATTTGAAGCAGAAAATCTACTGAAATAAATGAAAAAATGGTAAAATAATATCAAAATGAAACCATAATTTTTCCGTCATAAATCCTCAAATTTCCTGTGGAAGTGGCTCAGTGAAATTAAAAATGAAGGATATGTACGTGCTTATTACAAAGGCATAAGCATAAAAAGGTCTAATGTCAGAAATCCAATTCTCCTTTGAGAATTTTTGTGGAACTTCAAAAACAGAGCTCTTCCTACAAATAGAAGTTAATTAAAAGAATTATTCTGTACTTTATTCAAAAAAAGGTAAGGAGTGAAATAGAAATCTGCTAAATCTGTAACTCATTATACTAAAGATACAATAGTTCCGAATTTATATTACTTCAAGCTTCAATATAAAGTAAAGCTCAATACATAAATAAGAAAGAAATGTTTGGGGACAAATCCAAAATTAAATAAAATAATAGGATTAATGTGAATGAGATTGATTAATAATAATAAAGTAATTTAACTGAGCAAGAAAATTTATCTGGATGACCTTAAATTTAAATATAATATATTTGGTAGAGCAAATGATACAATACCGAAAAAGTGTCAGTTAAAGCCAGAATATTTTAATATCTCTTTTCACAAGACTTTATTGAAATTTAAATTTTATTTATATTCATATATAGGAACCTAACATGTCTTTCCAGAACAAAATTTGTAACCGAGTTTTAATGCATTTCCTATCATCTGATTGAATTGAAATTTTACATGCACACATACGTAACTCCGATGGGAATACAACACTATGATATTCTCAAGTAGTGAAGGAAATGCAGGGGGTGGGGTAAGGGCATGGTTGCGCACTTAACAAAGCCTAACTGAGGTGAAATTTTGCACACACATATAGTTTGTGCACTTGTTTTTTTTTTTTTTTTTTTTCAGTCTTAAATTTCAAGGCTAAAAAAATTAAGTTAGCATAAGTAACATTTTTTTAACCAAGTTTTTATTTAAAGATGGTCCAAAAGGAATAAAAATAACTTTTAATTGTAAAATAATATATAGTTTATAAGAAGTTGAGAGGTAATAATGATATAATAATTATAATAATAATT
Organism: Nephila pilipes; assembly: GCA_019974015.1. Taxonomy (NCBI): domain Eukaryota; kingdom Metazoa; phylum Arthropoda; class Arachnida; order Araneae; family Nephilidae; genus Nephila; species Nephila pilipes. Next base: position 940,151 of record BMAW01110146.1, on the reverse strand, counting down.
ATGATTTTATATACAAGTGAAAAGCTATGGTACTTAATTTACAGATAATTAAGTACTATAGTATTATATATTATAGATAATTACCTAGGTATCTTTGTTAAGTGCCTCAAGATTTATAAATTATACAATATTTTACACTTAAAGAAATTATTTTACACCTTTTCGCCCACCTTTAAATGAAAACTTAAGTCCCCCCCCCCTCACTTTATACGAGGGTGGTTCAAAAAGTACTTGCATTTCAAGATAGATGGTTTCATTAAGGTAAATTGTTGTTACCATTGGGTGCAGCCATCTGTTAAACAGCGCCGAAATAAATATGACATTGATTCATAAGTTAGTTTTGATTTGATAGCCATTTGCTGCCTCATCAAAATTTTATTGCTGCAGCAAGTTGTTCGACTTCATTTTGCGTTGAATTGTTTCCATCGGTGAGACCTGTATTCATCATTGTGCACCGGAAAGAAAACAAAAATGATAACATCGGGTTGCGTCCGGTAAATCTGTTCCGGAGAAGGCGAGAATGGTCGCATCGGCAGGAAAGGTTATGACGAAGAATTTTTGAGGTATGTGTGTACGAAAGGTGTCATGATCAGATTTAGACAGCTGTCTAGTGAGTTAATGTGTTTACTAAGAGCCATTTACGATGCTACGAGTGATATCTTTTGGAAATTCTCAGGACTCATGGAACTACCGTAGTATTTATATTTTATTTAAGATCTCGAAAACAAAATTAAACCTTAAATTTCTTATGAAATAAAACAATCATAGAAATTTAAATGGCAATAATGAATTTTATCAAACTTCTCTCACCAAATGTGCTGTAGAATCTTTGAGGCAAAGAACTTTTTTCTATCTGCTTACTTAGTTCTTTACTAGTAAGTTAAGCATTTAACGAAATATGCACGTTTGACTCGTAATAAGTCAATTATTGAGTAGAATGTTCCATTTGATTTTTTTTGTCTAACCATCAGAGGAAGTAGGGTATCTAAAATCCTTAAGTACATGCATACATATTGTTTAATTTCAAATAATGTTGGTGAATAAAAGCGTACTTAGCCAATATTTCGAAACAAAATTGCTGATTTATCTAATCGAAATTTGGAGACCATGAAAAAAATTTGCATATAAGTGCAATTTATATGCTTATTTTTTTTCTTTCTCCTTTGTAGCTTACTACTCCTTTACTGTTTTTTAAGTGCTCAATTTTCAACAAATAAATATTTATACATCACGAGTTGATTGCGGCTTCTTAAGGAAATAGGCGTGCAGATTTTAAATAATAAAGCATAAATCGTTGTAAAACAGCAGTGAAAAAAAATTACTCAGCAAAATTTGAAATATTTATATTCACATTTGGTGAATAAAACTTTTGGATAAATAGTCCTCTACAGAGAAAGAGGCAGATGAGAATTTTTGGCGCAAGAGACTAATCTGGCTATTGTGCGCCAGGCAATGTGCATCCGTGATCTATACATTAGAAAAAAATAGGGAAAAGATTAAAAAAAAAAAATGGTTGATGATAAAGGAAGGTCGAAAAAGGAGAAGGATCGCTAAGGTATCTCGGGGGAATGTTACCTGTGTTTACGAAAGGCAGTAAATCTCATGGGAAAAATAAAAAGGTCATCAAGGTAGTTCGAAGTCCTGATGCCCGTACTTACCAAGAAGGTAAGTTTCTGAGAGATGCGCTGTAATAAGTTAAAGTCTTTTCAAAGATTGAATTTAAAAGAATGAGATTAAAAAACAATTACAAAAAATGACCAAGAATTTAAATATATTATAGCAAAGTATTCAATTTAATAAACAAAGAAGCAGCTTCCTATTGCTTACAAACTATTAACCGGAAAATTTAACCGTATACAACTTCAAAAAAAGTTGTTGATATAGTTTCTAAACCAACATTTTACAAATAATTATTATTCAGCTTATAAGTAAATTAAAATTATACTGTTAAATTAATATCACATTTATAAAATTGTATTTCAAGCCTTATCTTTGATTATCAACAATTTTTACTTATATTTAAAAAAAAGAAGAAAAAAAGAAAATCACCGTAACAAAGTTTAATGTAATAAGCTTTGGTTGGGATTAAGAACATGCAATATTTTGATTTGAAGCTTGATTAAGTAATTAAATACAAATATGTAGAAGGTTTCTTAATGTACAAAGCACATTAAGACAATAAAAAGTAATTTTGCTTGGAATGTAACTCTCCATAACTCACAAATGTTGAATGGAATGTACAATAAAACAAATTACAACTGAAAGTGACTTTACACAGAGAGTCTAAGCTCCAAGCATGACATAATTTCTTTTGACAAGTTCTGCTAACGCATCTATTTTATTGCTCAATAACAGTTATTAAGGCCAACTGCATCATACGAAGCAGATAAATCTTTATTAACACATGAAACACTTCTACTGTTTCTTGGAACAAGCGTTTCGAAAGCCATTTTTTCCCCATTTATCAGTAAGCACCACAAAAATATGTTTCGACACATCAGCAAGACAAAATATATTGCTTCGGAAATCTAATCAAAAACAACAACAAACAAGCAGGGCTTGATTCAAACCAGAGCTTTTCTAACCGCAAAAGTTAAATGACATAACACAATCTCGATATCATTACCACAGATAAAAAATTCCTCTCTTCCATCGTAACTTGAAGTTGTGTACACAGAATTCTAAAGATGTGTTGGCTGCCTGCCCCATCATCTGCCTCAGCAACAAGAAGTAGGTTCAACATCCTGTTTAACCTTGTGCAAGAGATGGGATCTCTGTAACAGTTCTTGCTGCTTCAGTTGTAATGTAGATAGAGGTACTATCTATATTTAGTGTTGGACACACTTACTGGAAGATACGGCCAAGCTATATCGGGAATCCAACTAATCTGTAGGTGCTCTGTTCTGTCCCCAGTTCCAAAAGTATGAAGAAGATACGGCTGCGTGTGCTATCAGTTTCAGTTGAAGGCAGAGATGGCATCTCGGTGATTGGTTGGAATGATTTGCCTCGTTAGTTCTGTTAACCTAGAAGATTTTTTGATTGGAGAATTGGCAAGAATATGTCATGCTCGATTCGAAGGCGTTCAAAGGAGCTTTCGGTTTTTTAGGTGTATTTATGTTGCAATTGATTCCATGCAATTGATTAACTATTTAATGGGTAACATGATCGGTAAACAGGATTTAGCATATAATAAATGAAATTCAGAAGAATTTTGATAATGAGAGTCTTTATTAACTATGTCTCTTATAAACCTCTCGGTTCTCCAATCTTCATCAAAATGTTTTCCCAATTGTGTTCATCAAACTTTTTTTTTTTTGAAAATCAGAAGCGTGCTGAAGCACAAAAGATTGTAATAGAATGGCTAAAATGACCTATGATACATTGAAGAAATTTTAACACTTATTCCAGTTAGTAGCGAAGATTTTTAGTATTTCGAATTAAATATTACGGATAAAATGAAACATCTTAGTGCATCCTATGCAGAAATTTATTTCAGAATAATGACAGAAGTAATGTATGAAATGAAATAATATGATTGAAGAGTTTATTGTTTTTTTCCGAATATGAAACTCTGATGTTTATTCTTAATGACATAATGATCACGAGTCTTAAAAAAACAAAGAGTCAAATTTAAGCACGCTGCTCGAAATAATTTTTTTAATAAAAGTGCAACAACAACTGAAATTTGTATTGTATAATTTCAAAATAAAAGCCAAAATTAATGCAAAAAAAAATCATAGAAATTTTTCTGAGAAAAGAAATTCAAACCTACTGAGAGGGCTTGCAAAATTTTAAAACTATTTCGATAAAGAATTTCATAAAAATGTAAATATTTTGGGAAATTTTTTTCTGACAACAGCTTGTTATTTGAAATTAAAAATTATTATCTAACACTTACAAATTTACTCTTCTTCCAAAATTGAGGATATAAACAAGCTGTGGATAGAAGGAAACGCTTAGGCGTTATCAGAGCAGAAATATTTGTATTCCATTGTTAAAAAAACATTGTAAAATGCAAGGTATAAAATTTTTTTACTGCAAAATAGAAAATGTCATTGATTGGAAAGGAAAAATCGCAAATATCTTTACTGCTACATAAAAAAAAATGTACGTCCAAATCCGCACTCTTTTATAACGTTTTTAAAGAGAAATCAATGGCAATAAAAAAAAATTCATCGAAGCAGAAATCCATTGCAAACATTTGAAGCAACAATAAACAAAATATTAAACCAAAATTTAAAGTTTAAGAAAAAGTTAAAAATAATATTTTCTATTTTTGCTGAGGCAATGTGACTAAGTGCAAAACATTTTATTGCCCTGCATGACAACCATTTAGCAAGAAATAAATAGAAATAAGAGGGGGTAATGTAAAGTGTTGATTATTGCTACGAAATGACCAAGATATTTGTATAAAATGTATTCTGTATATAAATCGATCCTTTTATATGTAAAGCTGTTATCGACAGCCATTCGTGTTGGTTTGATTTCGAAAAGCTGAATATTTTAGAATAAAACCTGCTGAATGAAGGCCTTCGCTGGAGGATTTCAGATAATGACTACGTACCGAATTCTTAAGAATAATAAATTAAAATGAAGTTTCTATCTCGATTATTTTAATAATAACCAAAATTTTACGATACGATAGTAATTAAAGCTTTACGATACTGTCGGCTTCTTCATTGTACGGTTTCCCAAAACTAAGTAAATAAAAATTAACAGCTGTCATTTGCCCCATTATGTACATCAATATAAATTAATTCACAGATTAAATTTTATCCAAATATCTCGGTTATTTCTTAGTAATAATTAAGACTTTGATAGTTCTACCAACATAGTTACCCTTGATAACGTATGGGTATTTCTAATTGACTGCAACAAAAAAGGTCAATTTACTGCCAAAAATGTAAAGAAGTATATCCAAACCTTCAAAATAGAATGCAAAGAAAATGTCTTTGATTATGTCCGTGTGACTGTCGCAGGTTTATCTCCCAATGGAAAGTAAAGCATGAGAAGAGGGGAAAGCAATTTTAAAATCAATTTATCATACTATCAGAAGAACGTGTACGCCCTACCACTGCATTCCTTCAAAGGAAAAAAAGAGAACTGACTCTGACTTATCTGTATACAGATTATCTCTGCACACGTATCCTTTTCAACAAATTCCTGCATAGTCTGCTGATAATTTATTTACTATTGTAGTTTTGAAAAGAAAGAATTCTTTTCAGAAGTACAAACCTACCACAATTGATGAACAGTGGAAAGTATTGAAAGAAGAATGGCAAGCAAGACCCCTAAAAATTTTAGGAAACACATTTCCATCATGGAAATCACGATGCAGACTTATAGTCAAAAAACTAGATCATGAGATTGTACATTCAGAAAAATGGTCCTTATATTTTAAACAATATAAAAACGTCCCCGAAATTTTTCTAATAATGTATAAGCATCTGTAAGTTGGATAATTATTACAATTACATTGTTTCCCTTTCATTTATTCCAGCGGTCACTCTTAAGCTTACATAGATAATCAATTTCACTACTAAATGAAGAGACATCAGATCAATAGTAACACAGTTTATTAATATGTTCTTCGAGTTAGAAATGATTATGCAGTACTACTCTTTCTTAAAGTCAGATTATCTTCAACATGCCTGAATAATATTTATTAATATTAATCGATCTTATCATCTCATTCGAGTTCGAGTGAGAAATGGCAGTAGGGTTATATTCAACCGGGTACCTGAGTTTTTATATGAACCCACTTAACGAAGCTATTAGTTCAAAGTCAGTCTTTTACCCCGAAAAATCCACCATTTACTGACTTTTTATTTTAAAGTTAAATTCTACTTCGCTTATATATGCATTTCCTCAAATCTATTCATTACACATCTTTACTTCAATCCAATCTCCTTATATCGCGTTACATTCTATTGGGAAGAAGTTTTATTTTATAAATACAATTTGATATAGAAAATGTTCCATTTATTGGTTCAGAGAAAATTGTGAAGATCCTAATGTTACAAAATGATGTACGAAAAGAATAAATTCTTGAATAAACGCGAATGTAATTAGGGATATATTAATTACTTTAATATTGCAAAAGTATATTTTTGATTGAGACAGAACGCTTGAGGGGTAAAAAAGGAATAATCACAAACAGAGAAATCATTGTCAGGACATTACAATTGCCTGCTTCAAAAGCGTAAAATCCCATGCATACTTAAAAGAGGTAAGTTCTTGGTGTTTCCAAAATTCTCAAGAAAGCATCGAAAAACATTAAGTAAAGAATTAAAAAGCATTGACACATATTGTTTAACATCAAATTAAAATTAAAAAAAAAAAATCATTATTGCGTGTAAATCCAATTTCTAAAACTTTAAAGAAACAAATAAATGAAGGATTTAAATTATCCGCAAGATAATTATTTATTTGCAAAAATCATTTCAGTTGTCTTTATGTGATTTGGATATTCTGAAGAGCTAAATTATCGTTCGTTTGTAATATGTTAATTAAGACGCTATATTTACGGAAAAAGTTATTCACATGATACGAAAAACAACAAAACGAAACTAATTTTATGATGGTACATTTATTACACTTTTGTACTTAAAAATTGTGTTATCAAAATTTACAAAAGTATAGCTTCAGTATCCATTAACTGAATATGACTTTTAAGAGAATGAAGCAATTTTTTTAACTGAAAGTTCGATAAAGAAGCACAAATGCCGATAAGATTTTTTAAAAGAAATGACGAATTTTAAGGAATGAAGAAGAAATGAACAAGAAATACAATGATCTGCTTTATGTGGGGAAACGTTGTTTTGTGCCATAACGATACAATACAGGGTTACTCAAATTAAATCATCCAATTTCAAAATGCTATATTTTCATAAATAAATGACATGGAAAGAAAGCAATAGATAAATGTAAAAGGAAAATGCTTTTATTTACAAGTGTTCGATATAACTTCTTTTAGCTAAACGTGCAATGTCATTTCAATATGTTAAGTCCTGTCGAACACGTTGTAAAGTATCAGTGGTAATTGATTGTACAGCGGTAGAAATCCGTTGTTTAAATTCACATAATTTTGTGGGCAACAGTTGTGCATATACTTTATATTTTACAAACTAGCAAAGGAAGAAATCCCATGGGTCCCTGTCAGACACCTTAGGTGGCCAGCTGTGTAACAACAAGTTACCTGATCCACTACAACTGCGAGATAGCTCCATGAAAACTTCTAAAACAGCTTTAGTGAAAAAGTTTCACGAAAAACACACAAGAACTACCTATTGTTAACAACATAAAACGTCCACATTTTTCCATTGTGTTCATGTATTACTTTTAATTATATGTCATTTATTTTTGAAAATAAGGAATTTTGAAATTGGTTAAATCAATTTGAATAACTCTGCATTTTTTCTATGTTTTCTGTCTATTCTTGATTTCGAAGCATAATTAGTTTTATGTACCCAACACAATAATTTATTTCCTTTTCTACTCAAGCTTACTTGACTACTACTCAGAAATATTTGTGCCGTCATTTTGACGCTATTTTGATGCTTTGACATAAAATTTAGCAAAATCTTTAAATTATACCAATAAAAGTGCTTTGAAAAGTAAAACATTGAAAACTATATTTAAAATTAAAAAAAATTATTTCCCTCATAAATACTAATATTTTAAATACATTTTTAAAAAGCTTCTTCCTCTTCCCGATTACATTTCAGTAAACAGGATGGGACTCAAATCTTCTGTTGTCCTCGGTCACTGAAAACCCCAGCTAAGCCTCTGCTCCCGATGGTAAATTAAGAAAAGAAAAATTATCACAATAACTGCATATGGTGCAGTTTGGATAACGGTAAATATTCAGTCACTCTCGATAAACAAGTTTCACTTAAATGGAGCAACTCTTCGCCATTTCTTGAGTTTTCCCAGATGTTAATAATTAAAAATCTGGAGAAACAAGTATTACTAAATATAGAAGTATGAAGCAATCTATTTCATCTAACATTCAAACTGAGTCCCAAACTTTGAAAAACTATATAAATAACAGTCTTGAAACGTATAATGGGGATATTTTTGCCCTCTGCTTTCTTTAAATATCAGTATTTGTTTATTTTTTCTTCACCTTTCAAAATATACAGTAAAGACATTAAGCAAAAAAACGTTATTTTAATGAGTAAAACTAATAAAAAGTCATTTGAAAGTTTACTTTATTTTTACCTGGGATTACGTGAATGAATACACCACGCAAGTAGGTATGAGTTAATAAGCCCTAAAGATATCTAATAAAATAGCTTAAATTACGTTTAATATCAAAATAGTTCTAGATGGTCTGTGAATATATTTCGATTTATAAAACAAATGTCTCACACCCCTTTTGCAACTCAACATTTGTCTAAAATTTTAGATAAAATCTATGTTGAATGATAAGAACAAGGCTTCTAGTTTCTATTTTAAGGGCCTTATTAAATTTAAATCATTCTTTATCTTAGAAAGAGAAGCTCAGAACACGATCAACTCTGCGTCAACCTTTTCCCTACAAGCCTACAAAGATATACTTCTGAATTTTAAATTATTTAAATTTAAATCATTTCTGCAGTTAAGATCATCATCATGATGAATTGTAACATTTTTACTAATGTTAAGTTAAATATCTTTCCTCGGCCAATAAATCTTATTAGTTTTTAAACAAAACAAATTACGAGGGTTTCTCATTCAAGGCATTGTAAAAAGAACAGGGAAATCGTTAGATTTGAGACCCTAAGTGACGGTAGCATCCATGCATGTGGAATACCAAATAAGAAAAATCGTTATCTCTCTCTGATTATAAAAAAGAAAAACCAATTTCCTATCTTATTAAAAGGAATGACTCTGTAGTTTAAATCCAAGTGACGCATACATTTTTCTTCGTTAAGTGTGACGCAATTTCAATTTAATAATGTTCGTGTCATAAATTATGTTCCTCTTGATAAGTACACTTATTTTTGTGTTGTACGAACTGATATATCAATTTTGAAGGTTACGAGTTTAACAAGAGAAATATATACTTCCAACGGTTTCATTTTCACGTGAGTTATTTAACATATGGATATTCTTTTTGTTAATATGGTTGTTGCGTAGAAAGTCATATCTCATATCTGTACACTGAATCTTTTGATGTCACATGAAGTAATTATAGATTTAAGCAACTGTAATAATTCCCATTTTAATGACCCGAGATATTAAACAGGAAATGAGGAATTAAAAATCTCATTTTTTTTAAACAAGCGTTATCGACATTTAGGCGTCATTGATGAAAATCTTCATCACTTTTTATATAACCACAAAACAAATTTAATTACACACATAAATCATACGAATAAATAGTCTTTGCCCCCCCAAAACTTAAATTAAAAATAATTACAAATTTAATTGTTGTCATTGTGTTTGTAGATAATGTATTGCGTACTTTAGGTAGTCTAAAAGGCATAGATGACAGCAGGTGCCCTAAGACAGGTAGAATGTGTGAATCAGATTTTTATTGAAATATCGCACTAAGATACAATACGAGGGCTATTGGGGAAGGACATCGTAATTTTGTACCTCTGTCAAGTGGCGAGGACGACATTTGAGCAGCCGCCTCCCTCTCCACCACGCCAATGGGAAAACTTGGGAACTCGACCATATTTAAAGTGGCACCAAACTAAAACCCACCACTCAATGAAAAAAACGCCGTCCAAGAGTCTACGACAATGACCACTAGGGTACCGTGGCTAAAGACTTTAGAAATATTCCTGTGGATATAAATAAGTGTGCGAGGTTAAGTCAAGTTTAAAAAGGGTTTTTCAGAGTGACTGGATAGTTATAAATAGCTCTGGTGTCAATGGAGTATCCGGTCAATTTCTTCATTTGCCATAGTTTCTTTCTTGTATTGAGAGCAGACATTTCCATGTCCATGTAGTGGTTTGTTTTGAATCTTAATATTCTGGGTATTACTGATCTGGAACAGTTAAGGTCTGTTCTTAAGGGTTTCTCTTGGCTGAAAAGTTTGCAATATTAGCAACAGAATTAGCATTAGCGAGCGTGATGGTCGAAGTTCGGTTCATATTTCGGGCTTCGTTGGCTAGTGAGTCTGCACATTCATTGCCGTTCTAAGCTGATATAGGTAGGGATCCATTGAAGGTCACATGATTTTTCTTCATTATGGCAAATTTAATTAAAAGTCCCTAAATTATACTGGGTTAGTCGTAAGACTTGCATTAAGCATTCCAGGAGTTTATGCCTAAGAAATGCAATGTTCTTGTCGATTTTCTTTACATTTTTTCATGTTCTAGTTTTCCTTACAATTTATGGCATTTACTCACTCCATATCTATTATTTTTGCTAATTGTCTCACACTAAAACCTAGTTTTGACATTTTGAGCATAAGCGGTAACTCCCGGAGCTCGTGAACCGTATAACTTTTGACTAATTTCTATTCATTTTTTGTTTCTATTTGAAACGAATTTCAATCTAAGTGCTATTTGATTTTATTATTACAAAATAAATTTCATATTCTTCGGTAATCATGAATCCCATTCCCCATCCGACCCCCCCCCCGCGGGGGCCCCGCCAACAAAAGACTCGCGTAACATATCTTACGATATTTAAGAATGATTATTTCAATTTTCGTAAATTGAATTAAATTTTTTTTCCAGATATTATTACCAGAAAATTAAGCAAAGCTTTCAAGAGGTATTTACATATTCAGAAATTTTTGTCATTTTGTAAGAATTCAAAAGGAGTGAGAGAGTAATATTGTTATAAAAATATTCAAGAAAATAAAATTAAAATTTTGTGTTAACTATTGTTTATATGAGTTTATTTCATTTTGAGTTAGAACTAATGCATAGCTTATATATAAATATGTACAAATACTTTAGTGAATGAGGTTTCTCTAACTAATAAAAATGAAGTGTAGGTCATTAATTATCCCTCAAAGCAACCAATGTAAGAATTGAAATTAAGTTAAACTAAAAGCTATTAAAATATGCCTACAAAAGACATGTGGTAGTCGAGAACCTTGGTTACTAAACAACGGTTAAATAATCCGCGTGTTACAGTATCATAAATTGTGCGAAGAAAAACCCTGACATTTGTCAAGATTGGTGTTTTTCGCTGTTCTAGTCCATTATCTGGCCATTGCTGTATCGTTATAAACTTTTCAACAAATTAAATGTCCTTATTTTTAGAGCATTTACTTGGACATTGTTTCGGGTAAATTAAGTTTCGCTTGTTCTGTCCTTTTCAAATTCCAATGATAAAACTGAGATTTTCCTCGATTGTATAAACCTTTTTTTAAAGACGTTTAGCCTATTTCGACATTATTTTTAACTATATCACTGAAATCACTAACACAACAAGAAGAAAAAAATTTAATTTTCAAAATTTGATCAACGCAAAATGGTTGAATGTACAGTTTAATCTCATTGACAAACGAGATGTTGAAAATAATTATTTAAAAAAAAATCTAGAGCATTTTGTTTTCTAAGCAATAGTATTCATACATATTAAATAGAAAGGTATTAATGTCCTGCTCTTAACAAGAAGTTATGACGTCATCCGAACAATAGATCAATCCGAATTTCATAGAAAGAGAAATAAGAAGTAGGTATGTGCCACAATGTCTAGGAGTGATATCACAAACGATTAATTATCACGGTAACTATTGTAAAACCGCTTTTAAAGCATATTCGTGTGTTGACGTTGTAGGACTGTTATAGGATAATTATATGAATGCAACAGAACTAGAAGTGATTCAAGAGACAACTGAAAATCAAAGCTAAATTTTTGCAGTGAATAAGATCTCGCTTAGGCCCAAGCCTCATCAAAGACGACAGAGATGTGGTCAATTTCTTTCGGCCATTTTCTTTTTGGGATGAAGAATGATGTCAGAAGAGTAGCCTTCATTTTCAACCGGCGAAAACCATCCATCCATCGATTGCGCATTCATAAAGCTAAACACTGCATCGAGGCTAAAAATGGCTCATTAATTACCACTCGAGCCCTCTAAGTGTGAGGAATCGGGGGACAGTGGAAATCTTTCCTGGTCCGGCGGCTGCACATTAATCAATGGGAAAGGGGCTGGAAAAGGTTAGATTTTCTGGAGCATTAGCCCGGCATTCTGATGAACCCTCCTCCAGAGTGAGCGATGAACAGGATGAGGTGTGAGGCTGGTGATGAAACGGCTCGCCGGTTATTTTGTTTGCTAAAAGCGCAGCTCTTTAGGGGTGTAATTAATGATTTAATCTTTTTTTATTGTTTTTACTTTTTTATATATATATTCCCCTCTCGTTCTTTCTTTGGTGTGTTTCTGAGGGCGAGGAAGGTTATTATCTCGGGCTTTCGTGTCTGCCGGGGTTCCTCCTACCAAGTTTTCGAAAGGTTTTGAAAACTGGCGGCAATGATTGCGTAATGCCCGAAGTGAAAACGTAAGCGTTTATGACAAGATGATTAAATCCTTTTCTATGGTAATAAGTTAAGGTGGATCTATGCATATAATCCAATAATCTGAACTGCTTCGGCGTGTGATCGGGAAAATGGAGTGGTTCTTACCTTTTCGCAGGACGCTCTATGAATGCGTTCACAATTAATAACAGTAATTACTGAGAGGGATCATTAAATAAGGAAATGTTGCTTGACCTGATAATTTGAAAACGGTATTGGAGTCAATAAGTCTTAGATGATAGTTAAATTAATAATCTCGCATAATAATATTTAATCCAACAAGATTTGATTGTAAGAATCATCTAGGAATTAATTTGCCCGTGACATTTTCAAGAAAAGGAGAGTGATTAGTGTATGAACGTGAAATCAATTCTGTTTTGACTCAAAATGTCTGAAGAAACCAGAATATTTTAAAAGCAAATGTTCCTCATGAATCTTTTTAAATTAAATAGGGGTAGAATTTTGTTGGCTATGTTTAATTCAAAGCATCGAGGGCAAAGTAGCGTATATTTGAGGGGGGGGGGGGAAAGAGGGGCAAATGTTCCCCGGAGCCCTATCCGGGGGCTCTAGGATTGCGTAATCTTCAAATTTACCTTGGTGCTGAAAACATTAACTATGCCTTTGCAAGAGTCTTATTAAAACTTATGAAACGTACACGTATTTTGCGATAACTTCCAAAAAAAAAAAAAAAAACCCACTCATACTCTTTTAATTAGATTTCTGTTGTCATTTCAAGATAAAAAATAAGCCCTAGAACAACTTTTATCAAAACATTTCTACTTTGTCATCAATATTTAGTTCTAAAATCTCTCTTGATTAGTTGAGCAAACTTTTATCAGAACATAAGTTAATACATAATTTTTTTCTGTCGGAACACTTTTTTTTTTACTCTCACACACTGATAACTTATACTCAATCATTCGTCATTTTTTTTCTTAGGTAATTTTTACGACATTCTGCGATAACTAAGAGCATTTTTTAGCTTGTCAAATAGAGAGATAAAAAATATTTTGGAAATATAAATTGCGTAAAATATCCGTAAGAGGAATTTATAATTTCATCACTTAAATCTATATATGCATCTAAGATTTAAAAAATAAGTGACGCACGAGGAATGGGTGATTGCTATTCAATATACACGTGATTACATTTTGATGACAAATTGCTCACAATATGTCCCAGAGTCCTCATGGGACACATTGTGACGAACGCAAAATGAAGATGTAATGATTTTTTAAAATTAAATTATTTAAAATTAAAACTCGGGTTCGATAACAAAATAAGGTACAATGAAATTATATATGAGGAGTAATAACTATGTAAGAAACTAAAAATATTTGTTTGGGGATTTCCTTCAACCGTGTCAATTGAATATTGTGCGTTGGATTTCAGATTTTTAAAGCGAACACAGTTAAACTCAAAGTATTCAGTTAAAGTGTTGATAGTTTGTTGTATGATATGTATCTGACACTGAATCCTCATGGGATATATTTTGCTAAACATAAGAGGAAGACATTACCATTTTTCTAGATAATATAATATGTATGGAATAAAACTAATGCCAAGTAAGAAACTAAAAATATTTGGTTGAAGATTTTCTCCAGTCAAATCAATTAAAGAAAAGGTATATGACTAAAAAGGTTTAAAACGAAAAGAGTTAAAAGGAGAGCAATCATTCAAGGGAATGAATGAATATTGGAGTATAATGGCGCAAGTGCCAGGAGTCACTATGCTGCGTCAAATATGTAACTGCGATCTAGACGTTTGAAGTAATAATAATAATAATAATAATTGGTTGACAAGAAGTATGGTAAAAAATAGATGGATCGCTATGACATCTCGGTGTCATGAATTTTGATGACTAGTGAATGAATAATTGGAATCAATGATGACTACTGAATGACTGGAATCAATTTTGATGATTACTGAATAAATAACAAGGAAAAATTCCAAATCTAAGCCTTAACTTCCATTCGAATTTGATTCTATCAACCGGCCGGGGTACCAGTACTTTACACACTGGCTCGCGCACAATATGAAAGTATGAAACCATTTTAGAGAGGACATGCAATTAGACAGGTGATGACCAAACAGAAGCGAATTTGAAAAATAAGCATGAGGGCCAAAATGAAAGAGAATTTAGAATTTAAATTGGTTACATATAGCCATTTCAGCGTATTGGACACAATGTTTGAAGCATTGCAGAACATGGCGTGAAGAAATAGTTACCTAGAAGTCAACTTATTAGAGACGACGTTTTAGTCATAGCCATAGTGTACTTCTAGATTATCCAGAGGAACGGCATGAAGACATATATATATATATCAGGCTTAATATCTTACGCGATACTTGCAAACGTGCTTAAGTTATTTAGTAGTTATGGAAGAGACAGCAGGCATTTTAAAATTCAATTTTTTTTTTATTGAAATATGACACATGGTAAAACAAGAAGAGACATTGAGATGCAGGTTGGTGGAATCAACACATATCCGAGAATCCGAGCCTATCCAAACATCTACATGGAAAGAGCGTAGTGGTGCGTTTGAACATAGGGTTAATTTTTTATTTTGCAGAAGCTAGGCATACCAAAAATTAAACATGGCATACCAAAGAAAAAGAAAGTCCCCTTTTATATCAGACGTTAACTTAACTAAAATTAAAACTAAAAACCCATATCCATGATTAAAAACTATTCTCAGTAATAAAAATTTCTAATAAAAATCTCCAGGAACTTTACTTCCTCTAAATTTTCGTAACACACACACACATACATACACACACACACACATGTATATATATATATATATATATATACAATATATATATATATATATATATATATATATATATACAATATATATAT
>BMAW01110146.1:906802-924619 GCA_019974015.1 Nephila pilipes | reverse complement strand
GTCTTTCGTTCAGTCGTGGGTTCAATCCTTGGCCACAAAAGACCCGCCTTGTAGCCGGGGCTGATGCACGTTAAATCTGCGCGGGCGCCAAAGTCTTTCTGTTGGGGGTGGAGTTAGAGAGGTGTAGCCTGTGTCGTCCCGCGTCACTTAACCGAGATTCAAAATTACGAGGTCCGTCGTCAATAGCCTTCGAGTTGCTTCTAGTGCAACGTTAATAAAAAACTAAACTTTACTTGATATCTTTAATTTTCCTTAAAACAATGTTTGAAAGGAAAGATTAACTATCTAACTGCAAATTTATTTATTTCACTTTATCACTTTTAGTCTGCTTACCGCGGTGTAATATTTACGACTGAAAAAAGTGTTCTTACAATTTACGAACGACATTATTGAATTTATATGTTTGTGGATGAATATGTGGAACAAGAGCAATTAGTAAGCGCCTTCATGAACAAAATTAAATGAGGATAAATCAGATAAATGAGGAGGGAGGGAAATGCAAATAAACAAGATGATCAAATTGATGGACTATAACTAGTAACTTTACTACCAGCATCGGTGACAAATTTCATAGCGAGTGAAACATCTAGGAAAACTTATAGTCTCATTCCCACCAAACTTCTCTGAAAAGGAATAGAAAAACGCAAAAACAAATAAACAACCCCCTAAGTAAACAAGGGGTCTTCCACTATGAAAACGCAAACTTTGTGATGATGGCGACATATTCGGACAGTGATGAAGAAGATAGTTGACAGTGGCTGACATTTTAGTTCTCAGGTGCCTCCACGGTCCACCTCCAATTAAGAATGCGATAGAGGGCCAACAGGCGCCAACCCCCACCGTCTTTGTTTGTTGGTGGGCCTCAGGGTTTCAAGTTGAGGCAAGCCATTTCTGGTTGAATTTTGTTGACAGGTTATGGAGACAGTCCTCAGACCGTCGCCACTGCACAACTTTATGATGTTATTGTTCTCGCTGTCCTCATGGTGCTTAGTAGCTCATCATTCTGTCGGACGGAATTTTTGCTTTTTTTTATGTACCAGTATCGTCTGTCTCTTTCCTCTCCCCTGCGTCGTACCTGTTGAGATTTTATAGCCGTTAAGGTCGCAGCGAGGTATTTGGTTCTTCTTTCTCGAATTCCCTTATCTGTGTTTGTTCCTTCGCGCATACAAGCTTAAGTTATTTCTGTTATTATTATTCCCCGTTTATTTTTACGTTCTTGCAAAAGAAGGGGAAAAAAGAAATTCCCACGCGGAGATAGCGAAATTTAAAAAGGTAGCCGTTGCCATTAAATACAGCTTTGAATTTGAGAATTTTTTTTGTAACAATACATTGTATAAATAGCGTACATGACCATAAATTTATTTTCTTGAATTAAACAGCTACTCTGTAATTAGATGCAAAGATTTGGCGATCAAAAAATTCATATCCATGTTGGAACTTGTATTATCGCTTAGTTTGCATTATCTGTAACCCGCGATTCACTTTAGTAACCACGGGCCCCAACTACCTGTGTTTATGGGATCAGACTATAAATGTATACATGCATATACATACGCAAACATATATATGCACACACATATAATATATAAATATATATACTTATAAAACAGAACTTTTATTCATATATATACATATCACAGAATGTAATAAGCTTTCAAACAAATAAATTATTATTTTGAAATATAATGATATAAATATAATATTTTAAGTAAGTTATTTGTGATGTGAATTTGAAAATTGAAAATCCTACTTATTTATTTTCATTGGGTCATTTTGTTAGAGCTAAACAAGTCGTGGATTTTTTTTTTTTTTTTGAAAAATTTCTCAAATAAACATATATTAAAATATACAAAGAGGTATAGATATTTAAAACAGCAATTTTAAGCAAATTTACCTGCACAGCTGGGATATTTAATCTCTTTTAGATGACAAAGGTGAGTTGCGCTTTCAGTAGTATGAAATGCTTCGGTGATTTTGATAGAAAACATACAAATCAAGATTACATTTGCTGTCAATTCATTGAAAGACAGTTTTTCTCTCTTGAACAAGACAATACCAGCCGATTGCATCCAAAATTAAACCCAGAGGGCATTCGTTTCTAAATTTTTCTAAGCCACGTGGAACAATTAAGTTCTTAACCTGAATTACTTGGAAAATGTGATTGTAGTTTAGATTTTGTGAACCAAAAGTGTCAAATTCTTATCTCTTCAAATTTTTCTAATTAACAAATCTGGAAGAGGAAAACTGGTAAGAGGTTTGCATAAAAAGTTATTGAAATCAATGATTCTTACCGCACAAATATCAGACTATAATATATATCAACTAATAGTAAGGTTTATTCATATTTTGAATAATAATGTGCGTTTTTTTCTTATTTTGTATCATTTCAGGATATTATGATCGAATCGGGGAAAAAAACTCTCAAATGTTATAGTTGAAGTGCTATGATTGATTGTATTTAAAATTGAATATTACGTTATTTTGGTTTCGGCAACAATGTCAATTATGGTATCGTGAGCGTTGTTGAAAATCGATTGATATGAAAAGAATTATTTTATTTTTTTATTTCACACACACATAGAACAATAATTACAAATTACATTTCTCTACAATTATATTCAAATCAATAACGTATAGTTTATTTTAATTTTAATATCTAAAAAGAATATCATTACGGACTGTAATCATTTTTGCTAGACATTAATTTTTTACCATTTATTTTAACTTCAATATCTGAATACTAATTTGATTATTGATTGCATAAGCGTTTGCTTTGGTCCTTTTTGTTGTTAAGAGTTGGCATCATTTGAGGCAATTGAGTACTTGCATTTTTTGAAGAATAAGATTAGTATTCCAAATAGAACGTTTAATGTTTTGGTGGATTGATGTTTTTTAACTTTTTAAAACTTTTTTTAAATGCTTAATACTGTTGCCTGTTTATTGTGAATAAACTCTTTCGTAGTTATTATTTTATGAAAGTATCTAAAATAATTTTTAAATAAAATTTATTTCACTTAGATTTGATGTTTAAGATTCGTTTATTGGCGTCAATTTAAGGATATTCTTTGTTCACAGGGAATGCTTAACATGAAAATGTTGTTTATATTCAAGATTATTATACATTTCCTTATTAGAATGACATCTTTCAACGGAGATTATAATGCTGTTTTCATAATACTCGTATTTGTCTTCAAGAATTTTGTATGAGCTTTTATGAAAAGTTTATGTGCTAAAACGATATTCTTCTTAAATATAATCGTAATCTGCAATAAATATACAAACATATTCATGCAAATTATCTTCTGCTAAATTTATATATCAATATATTATTTTTTTCTGATTACTAGTTCAGTTATAATATCTGTTTTTTAAAATTTACACTATGAAATAAATAATGTACATTTTAGTGAATTTAATTACTGGCGTTGTGATTTTGATAAATACATTTATAACAGGGGGGAAAAACCTAAAATACTTTTCCACTATCGGTAAATTATTAAATTTTCAATTCATTTAAATAAAATTTAACGGTATCACTGAATACATGAGAAGTCATGACTGAGAATTCCGTTTTAATGAAAGTCAAAACCCATGAACGAAGGCGGTTCGTGAAATACTCTATTAGAAATGAGAAGTTGGGAAGTTTTAGTACTATATTAGTATAGTCCATCAATCGTTTTCTCTTCTGCTAACGCTCTTCCTTGTGTAAAAATCGTTGCCTTACGTTTTCCTTCTTTGGAGCAGATTTACCGGAAACAACACATTACTATGCTTCGACTGTAGCTTGGTTTTCGGTATCCAATGATGAATCCAGGTCTCCTCGATCGTGAAAACTCCATACAGAAAAAAATCAAAGATTTGTTTAACGGAAAATAACTTCAAATCAAAAACTAACTTTTGAGTTTGTGTCAAATTTGCTTTGACACCATTTAACAGATGGTAGTATACAATGGTAACACCAACTTGCCTCAGCAACACCATCTGTCGTCAAAAAACAAATACGTGTTCAACCGCGCTGGTAATAAAAGTAGATCACATCATTTAAAATTAATATCGCTCTAAAATTCTGATTTTGATTTAATGTACATACGTATTTGCAGGGTAAAGTAGTAGAAGTGGTACAAAATTTCTGG
Source organism: Nephila pilipes (assembly GCA_019974015.1). NCBI lineage: Eukaryota > Metazoa > Arthropoda > Arachnida > Araneae > Nephilidae > Nephila > Nephila pilipes. The sequence goes on along the minus strand of BMAW01110146.1, from coordinate 920,486 downwards.
TTTTGGCCTTAATAACACATTGAATAAATCTTGTATAGCATTAATTAAGCAAAAATCTAATTATGATTTTTTAAAAGAATTCTTATAAGACATTTTACCGAAAACTGATTCAAAAAGATTTATTGAAACAAAGTATAATTAGACTTCTCTAATCCCCTTTTTGGATCTTTACCATCTAAAAACACCGATAAACAACACAACAGGTGAGAATTTTAATTTCTCGATTACAATATTCGATTACATCTTCCTTCATCTAACAACATCAATCACGACTGCTTTTCCATCTATAAATAGCTACTGAAAGGTGAAGTTTCTTTTTCGTCAAATAAGAGAACATCCATCCAGCGTTAATCACCTCGTGATATCTTCTCTCTCGTAATCTGGAATTCGCCGCCTTTGAAGTCGGAGGTCAACAAAAAATATATTTGGAGAAGATCCCTATTACCTATTGTTTCCCGGAAGCTTTCCAACGATCTGATTTAGAACACGAAATAGTTTGCTGATGCCCAGTCATTGTCAGCAGTAACGCGATTGATACTGCCGATTCACTTCCTCATTCGACGATTTGAAATAGTATTAAATTAAGAAATCGTATTAAAGTATTAAGAAGTGGTAGAAATGGCTGCTTAGCCAGTTAATAAAATGTTATGGCAATTATTATTTAAATGATTGGTAATATATACAAAGTAACTTCGTAATGTGAAATATTACTTTCGGATTATTTGATTTAAACGAGTTTTCGAAAACATAAATTATACTTACATTAATCAGGCTATAAATACTTACTTAATTCGATTTATTTCAAAGAAACAAACAAAAAAAAAACGATTTAAATTTTTTTGTTGACAGGTTTGCCACTGTTATTGGCATAAGGCCTATATCTGGCCAAGGGGAGTGCCAAATATTCGTTTATTTTCTAGTAAGCAAGAACAGTGAAAAACGTTTAAAATGAAAAATTGGTCAACACTAAAGAATAATGTGATGCTGACAAAAATTATTTAATAATTTCATACTTTTTTTTCTCCTTTTAACACGAATCAAAAATCCCTTGAAGTGAAAGGATTTGGTTTCTTGGACCTAGATTTTTTGTTAGACAGAATAAAATAAATAAAGTTTGCTACTTTTCTTAAGTTACTGCCTGTCTTTGGGTCGTCTGCATTGTCTTCAGGTCTCAGTCTGGTCTGAGGTGCTGCCATTGTGCCAGATATCTCAATCTATTGGTCAGTTAGTTTTCGATTTTTTTTTTTTTTTTTTTTTTTGTGATGAGTGTGTCGAAGTTGGTGAATTTCATGTCAAAATCAGTGAGTTTCGTGGATTTTTTGCATTTTAAATCAACTGATTTTTTTACTAGTACTATGGCAGTAGTAATTGGAAACAATATAAGATTGTCAGATTTTTTTTTTTTTGTTCTTAAAAAATTTATTTTGGTGTTTTTTCTTATTAAATTTGTATAACTATTTGAAACGTAAATAACGTATCAAATATAATGAGTTGCACAATTCATGTGTTTGTGCCTACAAATGTAAATTTCAGCAGAAAATCGAAATAATAATATTTGACGGCTCGAAAATATTGCAATGTTTTTCTCCCTGCATTTATCATTTAACACGAAAAATATTTCAGTCCCTTCTGTTTCGAATTAAGTGTTTTTTATTGTGCATTGAGTAATTAAGTGTTATATAAATGGAATCTAAGCATACGGTAAAAGAACGAAGAAAAATGAAGTATTAGTTAACAAAGAAGGAGATTTCTAACAGCGAAAGATTGTTCGAGACATTTCATGAACGCGTCAACAATATTTTGAAGACAATAAGTTCCAGGGAAGGGAAGAAAGTTCACTTCGCTTCCTTACAGTTGTAAATCACACAAAGAAAAATGAGTCTCAAAAAGTTTATTTTATGAAAGTTACTCTTTTTTAAGTAAAATATCTTTATTTTAATTTATTGTAGCATTTAATATTTAAAACACCAAACAATCCACAGCCTTTAAAATTAAATATTCTATTACACTAAGAAATAATAACTTTTATGCGAAAGAAATTTCCTTATTTAATACTTTAAATTAATAAAAGAAAAAAATGTGTATATTTAAAAAATAATTATTTTGCATTTTACCATTATTTTAATTTATTTGAAACTCTAACGTTGGAAGTGAATAAATTATATGTCTTTAATATCATTTAAATAACAATTTCTGAATGGAAAATATAACCATAAATGCATGAGTCGGGTGACTGAGAATTTGGAATTCTGTTGTTTTGAAGCGAGCTCGAAAATTTTTCATGTTGTATAGTGGAAAAGCTTAAAAATTTAGGTGTTAAACATAATGTTTACTTCATCATTTAATTTAAATTTAAATTTACAAAGTGATCTAAACTTTCTATTAGTCGGAAACTTTATTGGAATACATTTTATCGAAATGCAAGTTTTGTGTGATTTTCGTTATCGTTTTAAAAATTTTGTATCTATTAAATTATTTATTTTAATTGACTTGTACACTGATCTGAGATATTTAAATGTACTTTTATATACCTATTAAAACTTATTTTCAAAATATTCTTTTATGTGTTTCAGATTCACAGGGGCATTACCGGATCAAGATTCTTCAAAAACCCGTTGATTCATTCCGCTTAAGTTTAAAGAGCCTTTTCAAAGTGAAGTCTTTATGTCTGAGAAAGGTCATTTATAGTGCCCTCTAAATACAGGGTTATTCAAAATTTATCCTTCGATTTCAAAACTCCATATTTTCAAAAATAAAATACACATATTTATAGGTAATAAATACATGATAACAAAGTGGAAAATATAGATTTTTTTTTTACAAATGTTCGATATAGTTACACGTATAATGTAAATTTGATACTTAAATTGCTACCAAACACGCTGTAAAGTGTCAGTGGTAATTGACAGGAGTATTTTAAGTTCACATAAATTTGTGGGCAATGGTGGCGCGCCTTCTTTATCTTTTACAACCCCCCAAGGAAGAAATTGTGTAGGTCCCAGTCAGACAACTTAGGTAACCAGTCGGGGGGGGGGGGGGAAATATTTATTTTTTTTTTAATTTTTTTTTTTTTTTTTTTTCTGAGGATTCTGGTACACTTTCTTCAAAGCCTACTTAATCTGTTGTACTGATATTTTCCACATTATAAAATGTGGTTATTTCCTATGCCGTGACCATTTTTTCCCCTGATAAATATTCACAAATTTTTGGTATTGCACAATATTAATACAAAAATTAAGGATAAAGTTGAATCATTAAATTTAAAACTCATAAAATTTCATTAAACTCAACTTTTCAAATTATAATTATATTATGTGTATTGAATGTTATAATTATAAGTGATCTGCAAGTTTTAAGAGAGGTGAGTCTTATACAAGATGTACCTAAAGAAAAATATCTGATTTATATTTACAAACGTAAATACAACTGCTAATATAAATTTTCTTATGCATGTAAATGTGATTTTCTTTACTTAACAGGTACATAAGTATGCATATATATAATTTTAAAATATAACCTCCCATTGCTTTCCATTTTAAAAAGAGAAGATTATTTAAATACGGCTAAAATAAGCTAATTTTTTCCACGTCGATGACATCTCAGATACCGTTAGGTTTTAAAAACCGTAACTTAACTTGTTTAACTTGTTAAAAATCTTAACTTGTTTTTTTTAAATGTAAATTGTTCCCTGCGTATTCAATCAAAGCTTATTCTGAAATTAAACACGATTTTAAAAAAAATGCCTAATGGGGAATATTCATTCTAAAAGTTTTTTTGTACGCATTATTCTTTTATTTAAATGAAACTGATCCTTCCCCCATCCCTTTCTTTTTTAACTAGGGAGAAAAATTTATCTTAAGTTATATTCTCCTTTAAATTAAATTATGTTTTTTTTAACGAAACAATTCCTCTTCACCTTTTCTTTTTCAAATTTTTTTTAACCCATTGCACTTTTGTTAATAATCTCTTCTTGCATTTACAATAAACCTTGACATAAAATAAATTTGACTTATAATAAACTTTGGTATGTAAAAAACTCAAACATTCGATACAAGTTTGCTGTGTTAGTATGGGTAGTGTTCGAATGAATTCAGTCTGCGGATATTCAAATGATAGTTTTGCATCCCTTGGGTCGGTCAGTTGACAATAAAGCCCGCCAACTTCATCTGTGCTAACGTCACTTCCCAGACATGAGAAAAGTACACTGGCAGCAAGGTACACAGATCAGATGTACGTCGACACGTCTTCTTTGTATTCTTTGGCGCACTGAACTCTTCATTTCTGATTAGGAACAATATTTCCAAGAGCTGCCGAACACCGCGGCCACTGCGCAAAGGGGGCGGAAGAATTTTCTGCGAAGAGTCATAGCCCAAACAGGTGAGTAAAGATGGACAATTTCCGGAAGAATTCGTTTCCCGTACGTCTTTCTTTTTTTCCCCCTCCGATTCAACTGGACGATCATTCATTTTCCGTAAGCATTTTTTCCTCCTCTCTCGATAGGGAAGAGTTATAAATGGTCTTACATATAAATGTTTGTATTTTTGGTGCTGTTATAGTATACGCCCGGATTGGTGCCCCCCCCCCTCTTTTTTTTTGGCATTGAAGCTTTACATGTCAAATTTGCTGTGTGCCAAAGGACCAAGTTCTTGATAGACGCACGTAGTGATTGCGAATTTTACCGACTCTTTTACCTTGAAATTTAAGCAGCCACTAAATTTCAATATTTTTTGAAAAATTTATGCAATTTTTAATTTTAATATAATATTTTAAACGTTAAATCGCATAATAGTAGAAAGATTTCTTATGCTTTTTTTTATGGAATAGTTTCCATCTTAAAGATATTCTAAGAGGATATAGAACTCAAAATACTAACATGTCTAATAGTAACATCTCTCTCTCTCTTCAATAAATTCGGTATACATAAACTTTAGATTCGTGTTAGTTTTAAATTCAAAACTATTTGAGTTTTCTGATTTAAAAAATGTCATTTTTATCACTATAAATGATTGTAAACTCACTTTTTTTTCTTTTACCGATAATTCGATAAAATTTAAAAGCGAAATCAGTATACCTGCAAATGTTAGGGAATTCTGTAAATTGCAGGGCAGTAAATGTAAAATAAAAATTCCTAATAGTATTAAATTTTATTTAATACACTGTGATAAAATTACACAAAAATAAATTGTATTCATAGCATAAATATTACAAATACAATTCAACAATTTTAGAATGATTATAGGTATACATAAATAAATTTTCACAAAGAAAACGATTATAACGTATTCTGAGACAAAATTGGATAAAAAATAAATTGCATTCTGAAAGCAAGTCGCAAGTATTGTAAATAAGTTTCAACAATTTTTCTTAAAGAAATCATAAGTAATACTTATGTTCTAAATAATTATAAAATATTAAAATCCATAACTAAGTATGTAATATATTTGTTAACATGTTTTAAAAAACAATGCCTTGTGTGTAACTGGTACAAAATAATCCCATCGTAGAATGAGTTTTTTTCCCCCAGATTCCACATTTGTTGGTTCAATAATTATTAAAGAACTGTATACACAATTTGAATATATTTTTTTACCTTATATTTACCTGCTGAAACCTCTCCTGCTCTTTTTTACTGGTTTTATTATTATAATTATTGTGCAAAAGGTGGATTGTCATGTCGTATTCCTGTTTTTTGTTTTGATCAATGAATTAAGTTTCTCTTTCACGGATATTGTAATTGTAGGCGTCGAAAGAAAAGTGTGTTATAGATATGTACATAGTTTACCAAATTACCGGTGAGAAAAATTTAGAGTTACCGGTAACAACCTGAGGCTGAAATTTGTAAATTACCTATAAATAGGTGCATCAGTTCGCTAATGTTGCTATCCGTTGTCACTCAACAGATGCAATCATATGTTTTTCGTTGAAGTCTTGTTGTTATTTGTGCTTGTGAACTTCATTTGCAGTTTCAAATTTAATAATTAGATACTCATGAGCTAGCATTTAGATTTTCACAAAATTATTATAAGACAAAAAGTATTTAGGCACCTAAGGGACTATATTGTTTTATTTAACAACAAAATGGTCACCCGAAAACTTTTTCAAAATTTTATCTAAAAAGTATCTGCATATATGTTTCTCACCTGTAATGAATTTAATTTTAGATTTGGCTTAAAATGTATTCAACTAAACAATTTATTGATTAGTTTTAATATCTGAAAAGAATATTATTATTCACTTTAATATTTTGTCTTTTGCTTCAATTCTAATATTTAATTGAATAGTTTCTTTTTAAAGTCAACTTATGACGTTGGGCTATTCGCGATTTTCTCTTCACTAACTTTGGGGACGTTCATTTAGATTGATTGTAAAAACATAACAATTTCTTTCCAACGAAAATGAAACGAAAGTGGTTATGTTAATTAGATGCAGGCGGAAATAAAATGAAGTGATTCAGATATAATGATATAAAAGTAAAGGGAAATTTAGAGAGAGGCTAATTCTAGGTATAGATATAGAAAATAATGGTCAGGAGTGACACTATCTACTATTGGTGATATTGAGGAATTATCAAATGATTTCAACTGAGAGGTCTCGGTAAGGTACTTTGTTCTAAACACTAATAAAATGGTTTGCTAAGATTGAGATCAGAAGAGAGCACTATATTATAGTAATTGATAAATAAATATTTAAGTTGGATTAGTCTCGAGTTTTTTTGGACTGTTTATGAACGTTTAAAGTTTGTTATATTAAATTGTATTATGGCACAAGAGACAGACAGAAGAGGGTATCGTTACAAACTCCTTTGGTGGCTAAGCCCGCTCTTTGCAAAACTTTGCTTGGATTTTTTTTTTATTTTTATTTTTTTTACATTTTGATTTCCTCCAACATAATGCAGATATTTTTAAATCAAGTATTTTTCTATTTAACCTGTGATAACAGAGTATTACTTATGTGTATTGCTTAAGGTAAATGAGATATTTTCGACAAGGAAAAAAGTTAAATAATCCTAGCTTTTTTTCAATTAAAATGCATGAGAGTCATATTTTAACACAGAAATATTTACATATTTAAATATCTGTTTCTGCAAAGAAAATCCATTTGATATTTATAAATAACTATGATTGACCTATTAATAACTAATAGCTGTCTTAACGTGTACAGCCTGTACTTACCTTTATGTACGTCTTGAATAAAATCTACAGCAAATTTAATTTTAAAAAAATTATAGAGTTCTTATAAACCTGACATTCTATGTACTGAACACAATTGTAACTTCTAAATTTAAATTTAATAAAAAAATTTAACTAATTTTATAATTCAAAATTTTCTCAATTTTATATAAATTATGTGTTAAATCTATAATTTATGAGTGTTTATTAAGGAAAAAGTGATACTCATTGTAGAGTAAAGCGCCTCAATTTATAATGTGGAAACTATCAGTACTATTGCTAAGTTATATTTTGAGGAAAGTGTACCAGAATATATTAAAAAAAAAAAATTTACATTTTGAGGAAGCCGCAAAGACATATTTTTTTTTTTTTTTTGGCTCAACATGTTTGTTAACAGTTTTAAAATTCAATTTTCTACCATTGTATAAATCAAATTTTCTTAAATAATATATCTATGAAATCGACATAGTGATCTATATTTTGAAAAGCAAAACAAAACAAAAATGAAAGTTTTTATGAATTTTAACTTTTTACTTACGTTAAAGGAAGTTCTGGTAAAAAGAAAAACTAAAAACAATTAGACTCATGAGTTGATTGGCTGGAAACATACGATTACAAAGATAGTCTTTTGTGTGACTGAGACTCGAACTTGGGACACATCCACGAAATTCATGACAGTAACTCCCAAGTTGCTGCAGTTTGTTCACTAATTACAATAAATTTCGATTTTTATGAAGAAAATAAGAAGAAATTTTTAAATTTTCTAGGGAAAAAAAAAACTATTTTTAATAAGTAATTCTAAAAGTTTGAATAAAAATTAAATATATTAAAGTGGATTTGAAATGGGCTTAGTTATGATAATATTTAGAATTCTAGTTCATTAAAAACTAAGGTAAAGTTAACAAAGAAACACAGCGTCTATCGGTTCAACATTTTCATATGTGATTTTAAAAACGATGTCTTAAAAAATTTAGGTACTTTTCATTATCAATAATATAACTCTGCTTAGAGTATTTTAAATTATATTCTAGATGACTAGATTTATATAATCAGGCGGTCATAATACACCGAAAATTTAGCTACAAAAAGGAATTTGAAATTATTATCCATGAATATCTTTGAGATATACATTTCCTAATTAATATTATTCAAATTGTGAATAAATACGGAGTGACTATATAAGAAAGGACGCATAAAATGATGTATTTAATGAGATATTGAAAAGAAAGGACACACCGTGTATAGTGATATTATTAACGTGATATTGAAAAATCAGTTTTTCTTAATAGTGATTATACGAGAGCACAAACAGAAGCTATATTAAGTCTAACAACAAGTTCAAACTCAGTTTCTTTAATTAAACAATTAAAATTAGCATATATTTCTTGAAAAATATCTAGTGTAATAATTTAATTCATTTAATTATACTGTTTTAAATTTGTGTTTTTGCTATTAAAAATTCCGAATATTTATTTCAGGCACATGTATGAAAATGCTTTTTTTTCCTTCTTACTTGATGAAATGTACGAAAAAACTACCAAAACATATCATAAATTTAAAGCTAATTGATTTGATGTTGTATTTGTAGCTTTTAGAATCTTAAACATGAATGCACAGTTAAAAGAATATTCTTAAGATGTTAAAACTGGAAAGTGATAACTATTTTGTAACATGTGCTTTAAAAATATGCAAACTCAAAAATAAAAAGTTGATCCATGGGATCGATAAAAATAATCAAATTAAAATCGACTTACCTTGTAAAAATTTCACGCAAAAACACTCCCGAAGTTATTTTTCGAACGTTTCGTATTATTTGGTTACGGAAACAAATCTATTATTATTGGTCTGGAAGGTGAAATCTACAAAAAAATATAATTTTGAATTAAAAATACAAAAAAAAAAAAAAAAAAGAAAATTACGACAAGTAGCAAAATCACAGCTAAAAATTCTAAAATTCGAAAACTGTTTTTTGAACTGAACTTGCAAATGGTTCAAAGGCAAAACAGTACTTGAACTTTGGAATTTGGACCATCGTGATCAAACATCCCAAAAAAGTTTCCCTCTGAAAATAACAGCAAAAGATTGCTAAGGTTTAAACTGAGGAGAAATCCATTCATTCGTTCGTGAAAGTTAGTTATTGTTGAATCTTTAAAACCATCGAAATATAGTTTGATTACTGCCCTTTTAACCACACCACGATTAGTGTGTAGAATTCCCTTAACTATCTTCACCGAACCAGAAAAAAAGTTGCCGAGCGATGCGATTAGGAGCTTCACTACCTCTAAGCATATATTCCAATCCCTAAGAATCCTGAAGCCAGTATATTAGTATAACAAACCGACTTACAGGTAAATTACGAATCTTAGCCTAAAATTGTTACTTGTAAATCTACATCACAGTAATAAAATAAATTAAATTAATTCTATAATTGTAGGCATGATTTAATACATTTTATTGCACTTATTCACTGGGATTAGGTATTAATTTTAATTAGATAATAATTTAAATGAGACAACGATCTCTTCAATCATTGTCTGATGTAAAAGTTGATGTTGAAACTGACTGCTCTGAAAATGTCAATATTATGTCATTGCCGAGATATTACACTAAAATCCATGCAAGACATACCAATCGATCAGTTGTTGGTAGTTGAGTAATGAGCTTAAAGAGGCCTTAATATATCGTATAAAATAACGATGAATTGCTTATTCAGATATTTGTAATATATTTTCGATTCTGATCTTATTAGGTAGGAAAATGAGTTTTTAATAAAACAAGTAATAAACTAGTAATTTTTAATAAAATAAGAAAAATTACAAACAAATATAAAATCGTGGATTTGATTGAATGCATATATTCGAGTAATAAAAACGATATTCCATCCACGTTCAGCCCAGTTGATACAGAATCGAAAAACATTGGTGACTCCAAAAACTCAGGTGGCCACGATAGCCTAATTGTCACAGCCGTCGTTGTTTTTGTTCATTTTTTGGTTCGAGACTGATGCAACTAAAGACTTGTAGTAGACTCACCAGTAGTCCTCGTGTTGCTTCTCGGTGAGACGGTAATAAAACAAACACAATCCAAAAACTCAATAATTAAGTTTACACAATTTTCAGTATGCATGATTCATGAAAGTGATTGACCTTGGCTATATTTTGGGCAAGTTCGAACCACCTATCTGCTGGTTTGCAGACATGCGCTATTAACCATTGCGCCTGAAAGAAATTCCCTAAAAGACCAGCTATTAGGCGCTTTTGCTCATTGGGAGGAGGGAAATACAGATATAAAAACTTGTGCTTTTGTTTTAATAATGTTTGAATTAAAAGTCACTTGCATTTTTTTTTTTAAAAAAATGATATTACTTAGAGACTTAAATTATTATCATATAATTAGTCATAATCGGTGCTGAAATAAAACAATTTTTAAATAGTCTTGATTCAAATCCTGAAGAAAGTGACTACAGCTTTGATACAATCTTTTAAACGCAGTTTATTTTCTGTCACCTGACAGTTTTGATGTGATGACGAATTTAAATTGTGTCATTGTATTATCCCACACTGAATTTTCATTTTAACAATTACAGTGAGGTAATAGATTTAAAGCTTACAAAACTTTTGCTTTTCACATTGAATATATTTTGAAAACCTTTCTGTCTACTTATATTAAATATAAACGATATCCCTTTACTAATTTAAATACATCTCTACAAGCGTGTGAGAAAGAACTTAGTTCGACTTACGAAACTTAAGTTTGAATCATTTTTTTAAGTATCTGTGATTACAATAAATGTATAAATGGCAAAAGGAAATTTTACACGTTACATTTAAAAGCATTATGATACATACATACATATATATATAACACATCGATCAATAACTCCCGAGTTTAACATTGAAAACAACATTTTTTTTGCAAAATTTTTTTTTATTCATCAACATAACACCTTTTGTTAATCACCTTTTAGGGTGATACAATCGTTCCAACGCTTTTCCAATTTTCTTTTTTTTTTTTCGCAAGAAATCTTTTTTGTTGCGAGTAAATAGCGATAAACAGCTTTCTGAATCATCGACTCGTTGCTGTTTTTGTTCCATCGAAAGCAACCGCGGCACCCACTTGGAAAAAATCTTTTTCACTTCACTTCAAAAAACCTTTTTCCTGGTCCGATCGACTTAAAATTTTGACACGTTTCAAGCAAAGGTTAGTACTCTAGAAAGACCTGGTTACTGGTTTACTACGAGCACCATCTCTGGGTTAGTCTTGGGAGTTATTGATCGATGTGTTATATATATATATAATCATATTATCTGTATATTTAAGGAAATCCAATAAATCGCCTGAAATTTGTTATAAAGTTTTTAAAAAAAGTCTGTGATATATATTTTTTTTTACCCCCCCCCCTTCTTTTTCCGAGAATATAAAATTTTTTTTTTTTTATCAAAAGCCAATTACTTTTTCCTTTAAATTGAATTAGCAGTAAGATTTTTTTTTCCTGCTGAAACGGAATTCATAGAAATAAATTTTTATAACTTTTTTTAAAAATAAATATGTAATTTACTTATTTCATAATACTATCAAATTTTTATGTAAAAGCAATGAAAATGTTTCTGTATAATTGAATTTTGTATTAATTTACATTTATAATTTAATAATTAAAGAATTAATTAAAATTTAAGATTTAAAAAAATAAGTTTTTATTTATTTATTTATTGTTATTTTTTCATAATTTTCGAAAAATTATTAAATCACAAATTTAATTAAATTTAGTGTTATTTGTTAAGACCTCAGCCATTGAATTTCCAAAATTAGATAGAAGAGAGTCACGCAAGTTATTTTAAGCAGCTTAAATTTACTTTTCAGCAAATTCAAACAATATAGCACAATCAGAATATCAATAAAAGAATAAATAACAATTTCAAAGCTTTCTGCGCTGAAAATCCCAAATCTGTTTAAAATTTTTGCTTTTTTATAAATTTTTATGAAGCAAGTAAAATGAAAAAGTCTTTATCATACAGAATTTAGCAAAATAAGAATACTCTATAAAAAGGAATTTAGACCTAACATGGGGTTGGCACTCAAAATTTGAGAAAAAAAAAAAAAAAAAACTCTCATTTCCCAATGTAAATAAATAAAATGAAAAAGAATTTAATTAAATGACGCCTATCCGGCCGTATAATAAATGAATATAAATATAGTTTCCTAACTTATTGTTCTGAAAATCCTAAATCTGTTAAAAATGTAAGTATTTTTTCAAGTTATGCAGCAAATACACAAAAGAGAACGCTTATATCATGCCGAATTTAACATAAAAATACATTTTAAGAATGCATTTAGGACTAACATGGCGGCTGATGTACACAAAATTTGACAAAAAAAAAAATGTCTCACCGTTAAAAAGGGGGAAAAAAAAAACGTATACTTGCAAGTATGCACCAACACGGGCTTATACTTGCATCACATATTCCTTTTGTAAAGTTTATTCTTATTGTATCATCAAAATTCTAATAAAAAATAAAACCGCTGCAGCTATATTTATAGTTGGTACAAATATTTTTTGTTTTATTTTGTTTTTCAAAAATTTTCTTTAAAAATTTGAAACTTTCATCGGCATATGAAATATTTGACCTTGATCAAACAAATGAGAAATTTTTCACCATATTTTACTTTTTTCTCTTCGACAAACACGAAGTGAAATAGATAAAGAAAATGCTTAGTAACTGCATTTGATAGCTGTGATCATAAGAATTTTTAAAAGAAAATAAGTACGAGGTCGATAAATGAATTCCTTCAAAATTTCATCCTTTCCATAAAATCCTTCACTGTATTAAAAAAAAAGTCTTCAAAAATGATACATTTTTCAAGTAATGAATCATATAAGAGAGAAAGCTATGATATTATTCGATGCAACTATTTTTTGTATTATGTGTATATTATTTTATTATTCCGTACAATAAAAATTTTATCAAATCGTCATTCAGTTATTTCGTAAGTTTTGATAATGATAGGAAGTATCTGTGAAAGTAATTTTCTAGTCAACTATTTTTCTCTTACTATTTTTGGTTATTACTCATCAGAGTGAAACTGATTTGGGAATATATTAGTTAACTCACGAACCTGTTTGATTAACCACATTCTGTTGCCTAAGGACATAATATCATTTGCATTAAAATCAGCCTAATGCAAACGAACAAATGAAAAGTGAAAGATGTTTATATTATACTTCATCGTGCACACGTGTTTCTCTTTTCACGTGTTTGTACCTTCATATTTCAATAAAACACATAACACAGTATAATTCTAGTTTAAACGTTTCAAAAATAAATCTTATAATTTGGTTGATTTAATATGAGTTTAAGATAAATGAGAAAAAAAAAAGGTTTAATAGTTTAAAATGCATTCTGGTTTAGATTTGGTAATGGGAATTCTTCAAATATCCTATAATAACTAATGCTCTATTCTGGTAATGCTAATTTTTTCAGACACTTCCAAAGTTTTTTGGAGGGAGGGGGGGGGGG
>BMAW01110146.1:767347-906402 GCA_019974015.1 Nephila pilipes | reverse complement strand
CAAACACACACACACACACACACACACATATATATATATATATATATATATAATTACACACTTACAATAATTTAAATCACATTTTCTGTTATACTTACACTTATATCATGAAAATACGTGATTTAATTTAGTTTTTGTTGGTACGGGATTCTTATCCCAGTTCGTCTACGAAGGATGGTCAAAAAGTGCCTGCTTTTGACTCCAGGTGATATTTGTAAGGCAAGTTGGTGTGACCTATGTGTGCTGCTGCCAATGTGTGTCAAACGGCGCCAAAACGAATTTGACACTGATCTATTTGTAAGTTATGAAGCAATTAGCAATTTACTGCCAAATCAAAATTTGATTGATGCCATGATGAGCTGTCATCATTCTCACACGGATTCATTATTGTACACCGGAAACCAAATTACATGGAAAGCAATGGACTATTTCTGGTGAATCTGCTCCGAAGACAGCGAAAACCGTTCACCAATTCAGAGAGATATGGCTATGGGTTTTTTAGATGCTAAGGGAGTCATACTCATGAACTTCTCAGGAAAAAAATAATTACAATCACTGAAAAATTTGACGGTGAATTACTCCTCTCTAATTTCCCATTCTTATCACCACAAGGACTTTTTGAACTACCCTTCGTAAAATGTTAATTTGCTAAAACATAAACGAATCTAATACTCCTTTCGGATATTTCTGGCTATCATGTAAGAGTTTTAAAAAAAATCATAATTTTCTAATTTTTTCCGTAGATTCAAACCGAGTCGGCAAGAAAAGGGAGGAGATGGATGATATTTCTTAAAATTGTACTACTTTATTCTATATTGTATATAGCTTTATGTCCATTTCCTTTTGAAAAGTAAAAAAAAAAAAAAATTGTAGGAAAGGCAATGAAATGGTAGAAAGAATTTGGTCGTGGTAGATAGTAATGGGATGTTGTTCTTTTTTTTTTTTTAAGCCTTTGAGGGACATTTTCAGATCAGAATGAAAGATGTCCAAAGTTGCAATTTGCAGAACCTCATCGCCACCAAATGCTATTTCCTTTGCCATTCAAAATGAGTCAGCATCTTTCGAAATATTTGTACAAAACACCGAAATCTAAATTGCAAGCTTATCTTTCTGTACAGCAATAAGCATTTACTTAAGGTAACCGTCATATAAAGGATTGTAGTCGATAATAGTTACAAAACACACACACACAAAAAAAAACAACTGACGAAATATTTTATTTTTCTATGCAACGATAACGAAAGAATGCTTTTCAGGACCTTTACTTGCCAAAACTTTAAATTCCTCATTGTGGATTAGTCTCTGTCAGTTCCATAAATACCTGCCTAACAGCATTTTCCTTTTTTTGCATCCCCTGTAGGGGGAATGTCGGACCAAGTTGTCGAAAACAGTCGAAAATCTTTCCAGTGTTTCATGCAACAAAAATATTCCTGGAAGTAGGAAGAAAGGAAAGGGGAGACACCTTGGGGGGGGGAGGGTCTTAACAGTAAAAATTTGGCTTTAAAATGATAGCACTTAACAAATTCTGGCGCCAAGAGGGGAGGGAAATTGTCTTGGCAACCTCTTCGATGGCGACAAAAGCTTGTCCATATCGCAGACCCCCAATAGGAAGGAGAAGACAGACGGAATGTGAACCTAACAATGCAAACTCAATTCTTTGGAGCAAATGTGGCGCCGATAAATAAGTGACTAATCACCGATGTCACTGGTTAAGAAATATACAGTAAATTGCTTAAATTTTCCAAACGCATAGACTTGCAAAAAGTATACACAATATGTATAGACTTGCAATCGGTATGCAGATTGATGAGAAAAAATATATATCAGGGAAGGTGTAAGGTGAGAAAGGAAACGCTTACAGAATTTTGGGGGGGGGGGCAATGTTCAGCATTTTGTGATAAATCCATTTCCTAATGCAAGATTTAAAAAAATCACACGTTGCAGAGATATAAAAGCAGAATGTGGATAAATATATGTTTCAAAAATTGTTTTGCTTCTAAAGAACTAAACTATGTGGGGGAAAAAAAGCTAAACCTGTCCAAAGAAGGTAATTGAGACACTTCGACAAGGAAACATTAGCTTATTTTAAATAATCCTTAGTTTAAATAATTCTCACCCTTTTGAATAAAAAGCAACAGCAGGCATATTTTAACACTGAGGTATCTATGTGTCTGTTAATGCAAAGAAATTCAAATTTATTTGCATGAGCGTTTGATAATCAATAGCTATATTTACATTTGCAAGTCATGTGCTTTCCGATAGGTACATCTTGCATAAAATATACAGCATTTGTAAAGGAAAAAATTCTAAATTTAATGATTCAAATTTCCCATCATTTGTGTACTAATATTGCTAAGTACTTAAAATTTGTGTGAGTTTTTATTAGAAAAAAAAGTACTCTTCTTTTTTCACTGCATAGGAAGCAAACTCGTTTTATGTGTGAAATATCAGTGATATGAATAAAGTATATCCCGAAAAAAATGTATCAAAATTCTAAAACACAAATTTTGACAGATATTTTTCCCAATAGCGTTGCATGTGTTTTCATAATTTTTAAATTTAATTTTTGAACATTCTATTTATTTGCTTATAGAATTATGAGTTATATTAAGCAACAAAGACTGTTATCCATATTCTATTTATCAAATGCTCATAAATAATACTTCTGCGGAGTCATAAAAGCATCCTGTATTTTTAACAACAATTTTAAAAAAATATAATCCTGAATTTTGAAGGATTTTAGTGCCTCGATTGCCTTAACTAGACACATATATATTTCCTGTCAAATCGAATAAAGTGAAATAGGCAAATTACAGGATGTTCGAAAAATGTTATGCTATTATAAGTTTGACTGTAGATACATTATTGTTAAAGAGAAGGAATGCAAAAAAGAAAAGAAAATGTGGGAACCAATCGAACTTCGACGACATTAATCCCCCACTTACATAATGAAATCTCTGAGAAGGTTATTAAAATTAAAGTTCAAATAATTTATTTAAATTATGATCATGAGTAATCGAATTTTAATTTGACATTTTTGATTATACTGCGCAGCATTTTTTACAGGAAAGCTACTAGCTGCATGTGACCATATCAGCAACTCCAGAGTTGAGGAAAAAGATTTAAGGAAGATAAATTTCATTTCTTAGACATTGAAGACGTTTATGAAGTAGTAATGTTGGTAAAAATTGAGGATTTTTTTTTATTTAAAAATATTTCAGTTTTTGTAATCATACTTTTTTTAAAAAAAAAATTAAAGATTCGATAATATGAGGAATTATTAATTTTGTTTTAGCACCTTTTTTTCTTACATAGCACAAGTAATGGACTTCTGCTCTAAACCTATTTTTTATGATTTGTAGAAGCTTTCGAAAGAATGCAAACTCAAATACTAACATCGAAGCTCTGATTTCTAAAAATGAAGATTTAATTCAGGAGTTTTGCGATTCAGAAATCCGCCCTTCAAATCAGAAGTTGCACACCAGTATATTTGTACTCATATTTCTATATAGAACTTGTATATGAGTATGTTTGAGGAATTTTGTATTTGTATATTTCCGAGCCACGTCTATATTGAAATCTCAAAGTAAACGAGTTTTTGAACAACGTTCAAGTTTGTTTCATCCATCTCTGCATATACCTCTTACTTCTCAAATATTTCCTTAAATCTGAACACACATATAAACTGCGCCTCTTATTTCTCTCACATTTACTTTTAGTAGTTATAATTTATTCGAAATTTTTTAGCCTCCTTATTTTACTCTTGATACCTTCACTCGAAGTATCTTTGAAAAGACATAAACTCAATTCCTTTAGGAAATCCTCGAGAAGTATACAAGCTCAAAAATACAAAATAGTTTTCATATACAAAACCTTTAATAGTTTACTTAACAACGAAAATTCATTTAAATCTAAACACATATCAAACTGCACCTCTTACTTCTCACACATTTACTCAAAGTATCTTAACCTCTACATGTAAAGAGCGTGATCTTTTTTCCCGGCCCGGATTGATTTACACGATTACGTGGCTACGAGGGGAAAAGAAAGAAAGAAAGAAAGCAAAAAAAAAAATACGGCAGCGAGAACCTTAGCATAAATGCAGGGGTGGACTAAAGCATACCGGAATCTTAGAACAAGGGGGAAATACACCAAACAAATCTCTAATACAATCGCTGCTAAAATTTGCTACAACACTCCGAACACTCGAAGCTGATATTTATTTAGCACTAATCGCAGCGGTTGAAGACGTGAAAAGAAGTCTTGATCTCTCTCGTATTTATCTTTTATCAACACTAACGCTCCCCCCCCCCATGCCAGAGCTCAGAACCTCGTTCCTCGCCCTATCCTATCATGGGGGATGTTATCACCTTTTACTAAACAACAGGCCGGGACCATTTATCAAAACACACTGCGGTTAAGGGCAATTGCCCCCCTCCCCTCACTTTGGTAAAGGTGATGAGGGAGAGAACTGGTCAAAGTCAATAATAGAGGCTCTTTTTGGTTTGTTGATTATTTTTTTTTCCTATTTGGTTTGCTTTTCTCATCTTCCTCGTTTAAAGCAATTTCTGATTGTTTCTTTTTTGTTGATGGAGAAGTATTTGTATGTTTCTAAATTTAGGTCTTCTCTTATTGTATGAGCGAGGGTGGATGTGTCGACTAGTTATGGTGTGGGAGGAGCTAAGTTTTTCGTGTTTTTCGGTTTCCCGAAGTTATGAATTCGTAATGTAAAAGTGACGTGTTATTTATTTTGTTTAAATGAGTATTTTATGGATGATAAAAATGAGGTCTCGTTGTTAGACTCTAGAGTGATTAAGGAATGAATAAATTACGTAAAAAAAATGAATGTTAAAAAAGGTAAAGAAACAAAGAATGTAATGCAATCTAACAGTGATTTAATGCCTAAGTAGAACAAAAAATAGCGCGAATAAATAATTTAGAGCATTTAGTTAGAAAGATTTTAGAGATTGAGATGGGAGAATTAATTTACTTTATTTTCATATTTTGTATACAAGTATTCATGCATTGGTTTTTATTTTATACTTTTTCTCAAAATGCCTTGTAATGTTTTTTTTTCTCTCTCTCAATATTTTCATTACATTAATTACTCACATAAGAGGTCGAAATGTGTAGAAAAGTTTTTTTTTTATACAGAGGTTAATTGTTATTTATAAATTAAAAAATATATGGTAATATGAAAATTAAATCTTGCATTTATTTAAAAAAATTTATTTATTTTAGAAGTTTGCAGACATGTAAGAGACAATGCATGCTGGAATTTTTATCAAGGAGCTACAGGCTGTTTGTTTCTTAATTTTAGCGAATATAAAAGAAGGTTCACTTAATTTATGCTTTTTCTTTTCATATTCTTTATATATATATATATATATATATATATATATATATATATATATATAGAGAGAGAGAGAGAGAGAGAGAGAGAGAGAGAGAGAGACATAAGATCAGAACTTTGCATTTTTCTCCGCTAAGCGGCTATTTCAAATATTAAATTTTTAAGAATTTTTTAAGGAAAATTTAAGACTGATAATTTAATTATTTTTGCACATATTTATAACTTTTTTAAGTTTCGCCGATGCGTCCTTTGCATCAAGGAAAAGCAATGGATTTCAGATATTAAAAATGATTCTGATTTATATACTTACAAGTATGATATTCTAATGAATTGAGTGGATAAAATGAAATCACTTGATATTGAAATATTGCTTAAATTTTTTTAAAAATTGTGGATTTTTACATCTCTTTGAAGATCCAAAAATGAGAAGTAAAATTTCCAAACTGAAGAAAGAAATACACAGAGAAAAACGTATAACATGAAAACGCCTCAATATGAACAATCGGTTAATACAAAATAATATCTGGTATCGATAAAATGTAATGTAATTTCATACGCTTTACCCCCTTTTAACACGAAAGGAAAATCGCTTAATACGAAAAGAATTGGCAGATATTGAAACTGAGCCTACATTTAATGAAATGTTTGGGTAAGTTTCTACATTATTAGACTATCTTAGAATTCCACAGGAGGAATTTGTTGTAACTGACGATGAGAGTTCAGGGCCTATTATGACCAACGAAGACATTTTGGGATTCATTCAGAGCTCAAAAGATCCGATGGTGACATTGTAGTTCTTTTTCTCTTTTCTTCTGAAATGCGAAACAACATGAAAAGCATGAGTGGTATTTTAGATGCGCACTGGAATGACAAAATGAATAACATGACGCAATAACTTATCGATCTTTTGATGCTCAAAAAGATATTAAAAAAATATCAGAATTTTTCAAAAAAAAAAAGTTTTCTAAAATTAAAAATGTATAAATATTTGAAGAGTGTATCTAATAGGATGTTTGTGAACTATATATATATATATATATATGGCTTTCAATGAACGTGTCTACAAGAGTGCATTTTAGGAGAAAATCAAATTTAAAATAATTCGATATAAAAACCAACGTTTTTAAAAATAACGTTTTTATATGGTAGCAAAGTTTATTAAAGAAAATTATTGAAATATTAGTTAAAACTGTTAGTTATTTTTAACTTTAAAATTTACTTAAAAAGATACATTTGTGAGCATATTAAGAAATTCATAATACTCATAAAATCAAAACATGCATTTGAAAGTTTGTAAGTCATTCTATTAAAAAAATTTTTGAAATCGCGCCAAGTGTTTGGGCTAAACTGCATTATTAAAGAAAATATTAGTTAAAACTTGTCGCAAATGTCTAAATATTGCATTGTTAGGCGAGTACGAACGATTCCCAAAATTTCAAAGCTCTAGCTTGATGGGAAGTTGGTTAAATTAACGATCGAAAATTTGATGACACACACACACACACACACCAAGTGAAATTCAGAAAAACGTTTTAAAAAATGAAGGCATCAAAATACTTGAGAGAGCTTTTTTTTAACGTATACGTTGTTTAATAGGAAATTATTTTGATTCCGAAAAAATATTTCGGTCTCGTCTATTTCGTGATCAGCCTTGCTTTGTATAAAACAAAAAAATTAGATCTTTCTAAAATAAGAACAATCTTAAAATCCCTCAGATGCATCATTGAAAAAATGATATAACAATCCACGTAATAAATTAGTATGAACTCAAAAAGATTGAAATTTCCAAACTTGCATAGATATTTAATAACATATTAGTGATTCAGTTGATATTACCATGAAAAACCGGCTCGGAGAAACATTCTATATCATTTTATTTTCCTCTCATATAAAAAGCTAACATTTATTTGAAATTATTTTAATATTTTTGAAATTTCAACTCGTTCTGGTTTTGATCAGTAATTTCTTTTATTATTCTGTAAATAAATATGCCTATATAATCCTGTAAATATGTCTTATTCATATTATTATTATTTTTTTTTTGAAACATTTATAATTGTACTATATTCTGGTGGGCTGATAAAAAGTTATCTTTATATATATACATGCTTTATTTTCTTTTTTTTTTTTGTTCAAAAAATACTTTAGAGCAAATTCTTTGAATAATTTATAATTTACGTAAAGTTTTAGTATATAACTCTCCTCTTCCTCATGTGAACTTATTTCTGTTAGATTTATTTTTAATTTTCAATAATATCTGGAGAAGTGTCAGAGGCGTACCGAAGAAGGGAGGTTGTGAAACTGCTTCGGGCCTCTGACGTGCCTTCTTAAGTTTTTAATATATGTAGGAATGCATAAAAGGGACTTTGCTTTACAGAAGGAAATAATTACGTTTAAAGATGGCGTGTTTATGTTTTAAAGTCTGACACTTAAGATTTTTTTTTCACAGTGTGTACTGGAAACAATCACTTTGATAAAGCTGTAGAAATTTTTTCAGAAGTCAAAGTTTGTATAAAAACAGTTTTAGCTTTTTTTTACTGGCAGAAATATTAAAAACATTTTTTAAAACATTAAACAGGGCAAATAATTAAGCTTTTTTTAAATATATGTGTATCTAGTGGATGTAGGTTATTTGTTCTATAATATTAAGACTTCTGTTTTCCAAATAATTCTAACTATTTATTTTTAGTTAAATAAATGTTAATTACACTTATTTTTGTAGACATTTTGCATAGTGATCTTTCCAATGGGAGATTTCGGTCTGGAGCCTTGATAGCTGTTGGTACCCCACTTAGTTGAAGTCGACTTAGGATAACTCCAAGCCCTTGTTGGAAGAGCTAGGTTCCCTATGGCGAATCAAACTCATGCGAATTTTTCTGAAAAAAGCTGATCCATAACAAACTGGTCACAAAGTCTTCGAATCCGAGCGACACTGTAAATCCCCAAACATAAAAGAACGATGACAACATTCTGGTTGGACCACCACTCGACGCAAGGCAGCGGTGTTCAGATATTACGGCACCAAACACATAAAAGCCCCATAAAATCTAAAACCTATGTCCCTCTGAGCGAAGCGAATACCAAAAATAAATAATAATAATAAAAAAAAAAAGATAAGTATACGTACATAAATTTTACACAGCCCCGACTCACCATTTTAATAGCCCACGCTTAGAAATATGCTCACCAAAAAATATTACAAGCTATAACAGCAATTGGCAAGAGATTTGCGGGTGAAAGGTCTGCATATATTCCGCTCACGAAGCTTTCGTCCATAGTTTGAGAGTAATCGCTGCTCGAGTGAAACCTGTTTTCATTCCTCTGTAATCTTTACTTTTCATTAGTTTTTAAGATCCTTTCTCAAACGACATCAGGTTGTAAAAAGGAGTAGTTACTATTTGTTAACGTCTTTTTTCTTTCCTATCGAGTCTTTTTTGTTTGTTTGTTTGTTTTTGTTTCTATCTCTCGATTTGGAAGTTTGTTTTAATTTATGATCCACATTGAACGGTGATTGGTGTTATGGATGGAGACATTAAGCTTTAAGAGGTTAGACGTCTTCATGATATCAACTGTCATCAGTGGGATAGTCTTAAATTGGACTCGATTAGTGAGAGATTTGTTGTAATGATCTAAAATGAATCCCAGTACTTTTCCAAGTTGTTATGAGAGGGGATTTTATTTGTTCTCTTATTACGAATTGATTGCGCAAAAACAGTATGCAAAGGGGTTCAAAAAGTACCTGTTTTTTTAAAAAAAATAGTGTTGCTAAGTTATCATTATATGCTGCTATCTGTTTAACGTCGCTGAAACATTTGATTCTGATTCATAGGTTGTGAAGTTTGGCTATTCGTGAATTTCTCTTTCCTAACCTCGTGGACTATTTGTAATTTGAATTGCGTAAAAACGCAATTCCTTCCCAACGCAAATAAAATGTGATTATATAAATCAAATGAAGAGATATGAATTGAATGAAGGATAGTGATATATATGTATATGCGAAATAGAATTGAAAGGAAGGAAAAAGGAGATAGAGGATAACGACATGTTGATAGAAGCTGTAGATTGAAATAAATCATCGCAATTAATTGGTTAAAAAATTGAAAGTTGTTGAAAGTGACTCATAATCAGAATAATAGGAGTCGAATCTGCTATCATCTAGAAGTGCTTGGATGGGAGCGAGTGATTTGGTAAGCTAGAACTTTATTATTTAAACATAAACTAGCACTGATTGTATTTAGAGGAATTTGAGAAAAAAACGATCTTGCATATTCGTTGGTAGATTAAAAAAAAGCATTTTGTCTTTCTCTTAAGCCTCTTCGATTGAAGTTTTGAGCTTATTGACTATTTAATTAGACTTTAAGTTAGCAGCAAAGTTAAATGAAGAAGTAAATACGTCACATGCTTAGTCTTAATTGCAGATGCTTTTTCGTTGACGAACTCTGCAGGTGCTGATGCTTTTTCGTCGGTGAGCTCATTGAAACTGCAGGTGCTGATGCTTCTTTGTGAAAGGAATCCTGTATAAAGGAACTCTTGCAAGTAGCCTGTCATGCAGCAGATGCCAACGAAATGTTGGAAGAGACAATGGCATACCTGTATCAGTGTACGTCACGAATGGGATATCTGCCCCTCCTTTGTTGACGTATCCTTTCGCTGTCCACTGACAGATTTCGACAGATGTCCAGTTATCCTGAGCCCAATGCTTCTAAGCTCCCATTACTATCGTAGTATTGTACCTCATACTAGCTGAAATAGTACGATAAGAAAAATCCCTTCCATGAGTGATAATTATTGGTTCCCTTCCTAACTCCGTTACTAGTTCACGTGTCGTTGTCTTGGCATCTCTTGAAGAGTTTAGTGACGGCAGATACTCAATTTTCTACGTCCCGTTACAGCTACCTATTTAAATGGCAAAATCAGCAATTCAGGGGGAGCTGCTCAGCCCACGCTAACATAATGATTCTGAAATTCTAATAACTTCCACAGAACACTTTTTTTTGCCTTTGCTGTAAGTTTCAACTCACTCGCTTCCTTTGTGGTTTTGCAACTTTCATAAACGGGAGTGTATTGTTTCAACATCTCTCATTGCAAGTCCAATTTTTTTTTATTTTCATTAAAGAAGTATAAATCACATTTTTATATGGTAAATATATTCGTGCATTTATTTACGATTCCTTTTAAACAGTTACACAGTTAACTGACTTTATAATATTTCTCTCCCCCCCCCCACATTCCTCTTGATAGAAACAAGAACAGCTGGCAAGAAAAATCCCAAATCTCTTACGGGAAGTAAATTTTCAGTACCTTTTATTATATAATAATTGCTCCTTACATAAAATTATTATATTTCGCATATAGAATTGAAAAAATTCCCCCGCAAGCAAACTAAGATAAAATTTACTGAATACTTAAAACAATTTCTTGAATATTTGAATATCAATATTTGAGAAGACCTGAGTTAAAAATATTACCTAAAATAGAATCTTCGATTTTTCTTTCTTTTTCCTCTTTTTTTTTATGCCTAAACTTAAAATGTTAAAATTTTCCAAAGAATATTTTTAAGAAATTACAAACTTATGAATAACATTCAATGGAAAATCAGTAATCTGAGCGCCTTAATTTCGGTCATTAGCGGCAGCATACTTTCTTTTTAAAGCCCTACATTTATAAAATCAACATTCGTACATATTCTCACTAACTTAGAATACATAATAACTTACATGGTCAAGTACACAGCATAACAACAACAAAATTATCGATAAAATAATAAAATTATCTTTTGGGCCAATAAAGTAATAACATATATTTTTTCCAGATATACAATTCGAATATATTTGGCAATGAAAAGAAAAACCATTTCCTATTTTAAACATCTAATACAAAAATATAAAACCAGGGGCTTTCAAAGTGTGATATATGTATCCATAGGGTACACAGTTGTCCTTTGAGGGTTACAAAAACTGTTCAGAAAAAAAAAAAACAATACTCAAAAAACAAATTTATGTATATAATTTATGAATATTCTATCTTGAAGGTAGATAAGATCTTTCATTCAAGAGGTAGAAAATAAAAAAAAAAACTTGAAAAACCGTTAATATTTAATTTCTACGTTTCAATAACATTCATCATACCCGAAAGTGATCTGAAAGAAAGTAATACAATCCACCAAAATCAGATTTTCCTTTCTTACAACAAATGTACATCCGAAATTCGTTTTTCTTCTTCAGTGGACATCGATCCGAAGTATTTTTAAACACGTTTGATAGTAAAAAGAAGAAGAAGAAAATCGTCTCCAACCCCTAAATACCTACTATTACAGTGGAAGAGCAATTGCCGTGTGTTCCACTATTTGCTCGTGTTTCGTCCGCTCTGTCATTTCAGAGTTCTCTCTAATCGCCGCGGTTGTTAAAGGTGGGCTAATTAACTTGATTAATAGGCGTCGTCTTATCGGTCTTCCCCACCCTATCGCAGCGATACGACCATGTCATCTTGAAATAACGACGCACTGCCTTCTGGTGTTACACTAACTCACTTAATAGGCCACTTTAGTCCCCAATCCCAAACACAAGGACCCGAGTGTATATTTGGTGTTTAATTTATAGTGAAAACCTGTTACTTTTCCGAAGTGTGTCTTTTTCTTCCTTTACCTGTAAGCATGTCAAATTTCCGGCCCGCGGGCCACACGAAGGCCACAACATATATCAATCATAACAACTGGTAATAAAAATTTACTAAAAATACCATAGATTAATTTTTGAAATTTCTAATTATACATAATTATTGATTATGTGCCATAGCTTTTGCCAATGAAATATTACTAGTGTTAAAACAAGGTAAAATTTCTTCCACAAATAGCAGCGAATATGACAAAATAATGCCTACCACGCCATTACTCTTCGATTGGCTTGTTGTGCCTAACATTACATATTTTGTTTTCGGAAAACAAGAAAAGTGTAGTGTGTTTTTATCGATACAGGATAATAGTAAAACTCAGGGGAAAATAATAGTGTTAGGTACAACAAGCTATTCAAAGAGTAGCGGTGTGGTAGGTATGATTTTATCATATTCGCTGCTATTTGTGGAAGAAATGTCGCCTTAATTTCTCGTTATTTTGTTTTAGGAAAACAAGAAAATTAAGTCTTTTTTTATGCCACAAATATTAATTTGGGTAGTTACTCTGCGTCTGGTAAGTTAATGTTCAAGAAAAAATACTACTTTTTATTCATTTTTCTTAATTATTATTTTGTGTTCAAAATTATTCATCTATTTTAACCCACAGCATTCAATTTGTCTTTATCAGTAACAGATCATAGAAAAACTAAGCGAAAAATACTGACGAATACCAGTTTTTCCAATAAAAGGGAGATTGGAGTACTTTTGTTGTGACACACAAGAGAAAATAATCGGCTTAATATAATGCTGTCAGAGTATCAAATTTATACAACACGAAATGTTACAACACGTGCACTATGATACAAATCACGAGGAACATTCTTCTGCTACGGAGGTAAATTCATAATAGGAAAACTACCACCTTAATCACAGTGTTCCAGGGTTACTTGTTAGAAAATAGCCTGAGTCAAAAAATGAGTTAAACACCCCTGCTTTAGTGAGTAACTGTTTACCGAAGGCAGTATTTTAAATGAACTTCAGAACTAAAAAAAAAAAAAAAAAAAAAAAAAAGATTGGTATTCAGATTCAGAAATGGAGAAATAAATGGTTTTTTCCTTTTTTTATATTTCGACACTATTATTAAATAACATGAGTTTTCAAAAAGTTATGCTAGCGAATTTATAGCTTCCGTCATCTGTTTCTACGTTAGATAAAGACACCAGAATCGGTGATAGTAGCAGAAGAAGCGGGAAAAAAATTGAATCAGATACAATCTCTTACGTAAGAAGAAAAACTGTTGTGTTTGTTTCGTCTACTTTAATGATGATTTTAAGCACTTTTTTATTGATTCTCTTGTTTATTATGTGACTCAATCAATAAAATTTTGTTGTAGAGCAAGTTCTTCTAGGTTTTATCTTATTAAAATATTTTGGCTAATCTCTGTTTTCCTTTACAACTCAATATACGATGAATTAGCTGAAGTATTTATTCTTGGCACGCGTGAAGTTTAAAAATTAACAATCCAGCTATAGCGCATAAAATAGTAGTAATGAATGATAATATTTTACCAAAAGTACATAATGTGTACCGATAACATACAAAACCGAATGTTTTCTCTAAAGGATTTGAATGAAAAATTATTGATTGTAAAAAATTTTGCATAATTTTGTTTCGAAAGTTCTGAGTTGTTTTGGTTTGGAATTGAATATATTTTTATTTTGACATTTTGTGGAATAGTTTTCAATCAGTTGAATCACGATCTTCAGCTCAATCTTTACATTTTTATTTTAATATAGTTAAATTGAAGAAAAGTCTAGGTAGTCTTCTAGAAATAAATTTTTTTATAAATAATATTAATACTTATGTATTATGTGATCATTGTCACAAGTTGCAAATGGGAGCAGAAAAATAAAATTTTAAATCGTTTTCATAATGTGCAATCGATTTTCAGTAATGCAATACATTTAAGCTTTTGCATTACTTTGCTAAGAAAAATAAAATATATTTCTGTTGTAAATTTAGTCTTATCATTGTTTTTGTTGAAATTTTATTTACTCCGTTACGTATTTTATTCTTTTGCATTTCCACAACTATAACTCTTCTGAAATTTTAAATCAAATTAAAAAATTAAAAACTAATTCACATAACCCGAAACCCAGGATATAAGAAAGAAGCGATTTCCCATTCATTTACGCTTGATTGCAGGATTCTATACTTTGCAGTTACATTTAATCATTAAATTATAGCATGATTTCAGACATTAGAAAACAAATATTATCCTGGTTATAAGTATTCCCATGATTTTATTTTCGAATATAAATGAGAAAACAGTAAAATAATTATAATACTTTATTTATTTGCACCACCTATATGAAGTTGAAACTGCTTAAATGAAACACGTGACAATTCTTTGATTTAAAGTTGAATTTCTAAAAAGAGCTTTTCTACATTTTAGAGAAATGGCGTTAGCGCTTTCAAAACATTCATGTAAAATCAATTTAAAATTATTCTTTTCGATTAAAATTACAAGTAGAAAGTATGGCAAAATTATTTCGCAAATACTTTTACCATAAATTGGAAATTTTAGCTAGTTTTAATACTTGGGATACACTACGCACATGCATATTTTTTCTTCATTAATTTTTTTATGCTTAATTTTTCTTCTCGTCTTTTATTTATTTAGTTTTAGTTTTTTATACAAATTTCCCTGAATGACAGAAAAAAAATTTAAAAAAAATATCTTCGTTTAAATTCTTATATTTTTCAGTATAATTTGAATTAATGCACACCAAGTACACATTTATCTTTGTTAAATTTTAATTTTACAGTGTAAATTATTTGATTCTATTTCTATTTTAGGAACTTATAGATGAAAACATAGGTATTGATAATCTTTTTATTATAGCAAGAATAATTAAAATACTAGTGATAACTTTAATTATATTAAGTATAAAATTTTTTTATTTCCAAATAATTCAACTTATTTTTAATAGACATTAGTCGACTTGCGCTTTTAATTCTTTTTTATATAATGGGAATTGATTTGTTTTTGTTTCTCTAGAAGTGAATTTTTCAATAACTTCTTACCTTAATGGGGAAAAAATTTCCTGTATCTTTAGTTAAAAATTTCTATATATCCTACTTTAATAATAATAAAAATAATGTTGCAGATTTTATTTCACTCCGCAACCTCACAGTTTATATAACTGATAATTTCTTTCTGTTCCATGAATTATCAATTTCAACTTTTCTTACCTTATTTAAATTTAAAAAAATAATAATAACCTCAGCTATCCAACTGCTATTCATACCATATAGTGCTTGTTTATTTTGTAACTCTATTCACACTTACGCCTGTATCAAAGAAATGCGCTATTGCTAATGCATTACTCATGCTAGAAAAAGCATAGTTCAGCCAGATTTTATTTTGCACTTTCAGTTATGTCAACCTCAGGTTTTGCCAATCATTTCAATCTCAAACTGTTTCAAAATGTCACGATTTAATGTTTATTTATCACCCTCTGTTTTCATATCAACATTTGCATCATCATCATATCTAGATAAAATTCACCCCAATCTATGTATTTTCTTTGTATATTATCGAATAATTCTTCACGCTTAAAACCGTAACTCGATATTTCTTAAAAGTTATTAAGCTAAATTTTAATTCATGGCAGAAAAACAAAATTCCAATTGAGAGAATAATTATGTTATATTCTTTATTTTATTCTGCTTCAAATGGATCAGATGCAATTTTATGAAAAAATTATGTATTTCAAAAAAAATAATCTGCCACATTAATTCTTAAGAAGTACGCCCCCTTTTTTTGATAAAGAAAATGTAATTTATCACACTATTATAATAAATACGCAGCAAATGAAAAAATATTTTTTAAGATAAATTATAAAGAGTAAATAATAAATTGTAAAATAAAATATAGTTTATTGAAATCTATATTTTCTAATCTAATTGTTGAATCCAATCTATAGTTGACTATGTTTTAAATCTCAACTAACTAAAAGTTACAGAAAATTTTTTTGTTAATGGTAACTCATTTTCACTGACTGATAGATAGAAATTTTTACATGCAGACTTAAAATTCATTCAGTATAATAATATTCGTAATTTAATTGGATTTTGTGTTTTTCGATGATTTCTTTGATATATATATTACGCAGTTGACAATAAATAGTTGGCTCCCAATAATAATCAACTTTAATACGAGGGAGTTATCGATAAGTTTTAATTATTACTTAAAAATAACCGAAATATTCGGGATAAAATTTATTTTGCATATTAAATTTTTTTATGTTTATAATGTTGTAAATGGTAGCTATTCATGCTGGTTGGTTTGATTTTAGGAAGCCGTAGATTGAAATGAACTGTAGTATGGAGAGCATAGAGTTCAATCCCTTTGTATCCTTCAATGACAGACTCCGAAAGGTCAAGAAACGTAGGAGAAACGTATAACTCTGGAGGATGACTACGTTGTAAAGAAGAACAAATAAAAACCAAGTTTCTATCTCGTTCAGTTTTAGTTATAATTAAAACTTTTCGATATCCTAGGATAATAATTAAAATTTTAAAATACTGCGGATTATTTCAATCTACGGGCTTCTTGAAACTAACAAATCAGTATGAATAGCTGTCATTTACAACATTATGTACAGAAGGATCCATTAATATGTAAAACGAATTTTATCCAGTAATCTGAATTATTTCTTAGTAAGAATTTAAAATTTACGATACACTTATGATGCATGCAGAAACCGGCAAAGGCTTTTAAAGAAGAATTAAACACTATACACACTATATAGATTGATGAAAGTCCTTTCAAACGCAACTTGCCGTCTAATAGACGCCACACCGCCTAAGCAAGGCAAAACATATATATTACGATCTAATACAACATTGATTCTAATTAATTTTATGTTACCCAGTTGTCCAGGTTGCGCCCAAAAACTGGCGCTGAGAAATCTGCGTGTAATACAGTAGCAGACATCTAATCCAATGACTGCAACACCCGTGTTCGACAAAGACGTGGCAAAGAACAGAGAGCAAAAAATACATTTGATAAATCATTGAGTGCCGGCCTTCTCATTTGGCGCATTTAAATGCGTCGTTTTGCCAAAACAACAGTGAGAGTTGTTTCACGTCCATCCGTTTAATAGCGTCTGATTAATAGGAAAACTGGTCGCCAAATGATCTCTCATTATTATCTCTAGCTTTCCGAACGCGAGTCGACAGTCGTTTTAGTGGCGACGCCGCCTTTGGCCATGATAACGCCAAGAAAAGGGGGGGAGGGGAATCTTGTTTTGCAATGGAACTCTTGGCGAAAAAAAACGAGTTTCTGAAAAAAGCTACAGATATTGACATATTGGATTCCCATCGGCATTAGATCCTGTGTCAATTAATTTCGACTTCATCAAACGCAGTCAAACGTAATTTTTTCCTAGGTATAGTTTAAAAAAAACAAGAAATAGTAACATTGTGTGATGTCCATATTCCGTTCACGTTAAAACGAGGAAGCGGATCTGTTTACTGTTGGAGGTAGTCATCGGCTATTTAACTTTCCGATTGATATTTTAGTATGCAGATGAGGTTTAGGTTACTGATTAGTAAATTTAATATGCACAAAACAGATTGAAGAAACCAGGATTTGGTGGTGGGAAAAATAGCTTGGAAGTATGACACATATGTATCGGTAATGTTTAATCTCAGAGGGCATTCGATTCGACCTAGATGGGAAGGTCAACAATCAGATTTATAAAAATTAGATTAAGAGGTTTGTGAATTAACTTAATTTGAATATGAAGTATTAACTTCATTTGAATATGAAGTATATATGTTTCTGCTGGTTTTCTTTTAAGAATTTGGAAGTATCCTTCGTAAAAACTTGAGTGTTAGCAGATTTATTTAAGAATAGCAGATTTCTTATGTGTGTAAGTTTATTTGTTACTCTAATTAACATTATTTTATTTATAATACACTAGCTGGAATATCTACTCTTCAAACGGATGAATTTTTAAAATAAAACTACGATGAATAAATTGCCGAAGCAAAGGTACACCATGCGGTCATGTGTATTCGTGTGATGCAATATACCACAGTGCTGGTGTAGCGGAGCTGCAAATAAAATTTGCTTATTGATATTTTCCCCAGTTCCTTTTCCAAACCGTTAAGCCTTGTTTTGGTGGTATGATCAAGGTTGGGGATTAGTATAAAGAACAAATAAATCAATAATTGAACATTCGATTTTATATTAGATTTCTTAAAGGATATGGAACAATAACTTATTTTTTATTTACTATTTTTCTCATCAGATTTCAAAAAAATTAAACTGTGTCAAAAAAAAACTTGTTAAAATTTAAGAATAAATTTTTGCATTACATGGAAAAATGTAAGAGGAGGAAAAGAGCCTCGAAAAGTATTACCAAAAATAAATTTGACGCAATATTGTTTTGATGGGAATATGTATGCTCTGTTCCTTCCACGTATCAGAGAAGTATTCTAAAAAATAGAATGATATGATTAACGAACCACCAGTTTAAACGGTGTGGATTTGAATAAGGATAGACAAATTGGCTTTCAAATTTACGAGAGCTTAAATATTATATTTTAGAACTCTAAGCAGAAAAAAAAAATACAGATAATCTTAATGTACAAATTAACCTATGTATAAAAGCCCCAAGATCCATTTAATGTCATAAATTATTAAGATATACTTTTTGATACACTTGTTCTTGTTGCCCTTTTGATAGAAGAAGAAACAGAATTATACCAGATCCAGTTCCATAATGTGATAAAATGTAAATAATGTCATGTTTAATCAACCATGTTAAGACCATTGTTATAAAATCTGAATTAACTTCTTCGAAATGGATAGATTAGTCTAATATATATATTTTTTAAATTTTTAAATCTCTTTTAATCTCGAATAATTATAGTATTTACTACGCAACAAAATTATTTGATATATTTCATTGACTATTTAAGTCATACTGAGAAGAAATACTAGGGCTATTTCGTTGTTTTCTGCGATGATAGCTCATAACTGATTTTCAATGATTTACTAATAGCCTTATATCGAAATTACTAAATATCATTGAAATTTGCCCTTTAAAAGTTTACTGAAATTTTAACACAAAATAAATTGCAGAAAGAATTATCAGGCATTTTCCTTATTGTTTTTCAAAAGTTGTAACAACTGTATTTCGAAATAAATACATTTTCCGAAATATTCTGAAATTACTCTAAAATAAAAATCTTAGTATTAAAGAGGGAGCTGAGATACACTCGTTTTTATAAATGGAAATATTTCTAATACTTTTAAGATTTATTCAAAATCAAGACTGAATCCTAGCTGCTTTTTATACTTTACTTGTTTTTACATCACATCCCAATTATTTTTTCTGATAATTTTCTTGCATAAATTACTCATAAAATATTAATTGAAGGCTTAGATATCCAAAGTCATTAAAATCTCACGAAGAAATTTTACGATTTGGTTCGGGATAATGTTCTTAGGTTTACTATTTGTCCCCCCCCCTACTGTGCATTAATCCTTTTATTGGAAGGATTTTGATATATAGGTATAAAATTAGGAAACTGTTGCAGCAAACGCTTTGATTCGCGCCTTGTAAAAAAATTAGTTTTGCAATGAGGTTTTTCACTCCAAATTTCGCAATTAGCAATATTGCCATGTTAAGCCCGAATGCTGCACATATTTACTTCGCAGGGGGAAAAAAAACTCAAACTTGGTGTCAGGACGTTTACTGCATCAAAACCAAAATTTTATATGAACGAGAAATGAATAAATAGAATTTTTTCTCCTGTCTTACATGCTAACAATTTACAGAAAGAATCACGCAGAAGTGATTCGTCTATCTGAAAATTTTCCCGATGTAATACCATCATCATTTTGT
The DNA here is from genome assembly GCA_019974015.1 of Nephila pilipes. Classification (NCBI taxonomy): domain Eukaryota; kingdom Metazoa; phylum Arthropoda; class Arachnida; order Araneae; family Nephilidae; genus Nephila; species Nephila pilipes. The sequence continues at coordinate 886,515 of BMAW01110146.1, read as the reverse complement.
TGCCATTAAATATCAATGGCACATATAACATGCGACCTGTCAATATTAAAAACAATGTTGAAACTTTTCAAGACACGTGCTGATACTTAAATGCGGTAACTTATCAGCATATTAATGAGATAATAAATTTCATCGCTGAAAAACATGCCTTATAGATTCCGGGAGTTGATTCAAAATATCAATATGATAAATGGGATGCAAAAAAAGTATGCTTGAACTCTAGACGATCACGAATTCGATGCACATATTTAAATACGATAAATTACTTATACATACTAAGCGCGCTCGGGCAAAATGGTAAAGAGGTTTCAATTCAATTACGGTTTTTTCTTCAAAAATATTCAATTTATAACCATCGCCCAAACATCTAAACGTGTCCGATGTACAAATGAAGCGACACTTCCTTTAAGCATCGATTTATCTGTGTTCAGGTGAATCCTTAATTCGGCCGAGCGGATACCGCACGTATAAAGACCAGATGAGTGCTAGACGGAACGATCTGTGCTCTACATTTTGCCAAATCCACTTCCCCAACGGCTTCAGATGACCTTGCCGTTTAATGCCTACCTGACGGCTCGGTGACCACATAGCCATACAGCCCGCCTTGGCGTTTACTTCCTTTTCGCATTTTCTCACTCCAATTTGCTCCGTGAAAAAACCCGTTCTGTCAATACAAGACGCATTTGGCATGAAAGGAGATTTCTTTCTTTCTTTTTTTTTTAAATTTTTTTTATCGTAGTTATAACTGATTAGTAAGTAATGATCGTTAATAATAGTAAATAAGCTGTCTAGTTTATTTTTTTATGTTTATACTCTCGTTTCAGTGAGTGAGATAGGCTTAACTTTCTCGTTATTTAATTTAAAAGTAAAAGTTATGAGATTGTTTCAATGGAATATGCACACATAAATATATAGTTTTACATTTTTATTAATTCAGTTTGATTACTTTCAATTCAAATTTAATTATTTTTGTTGCATAATTATTTCCGTGCACGGTCCTATTCCGTTAATACGGGGTAGTTTATAGTTACTAAACGTGGGTTAAGGAAACCATGAGTTACGGTATCAGTATAAATTGAGCGTAACTTCCACCTCAGATAAGAATTTTTGAGTATCAAACATAAGGCTTTAATTATAGAGTAACTGGTTAGTTCGAAAAAACAAATTTCTGGACATTTTTGCAGCATGTAAAATTCTTTGTTACAAAAAGTATTTAATAAAAAAAACCACTTAAAATATTTAAAGGGAATTAAATTCATTGTTTTATCTACCAATCCTTGATGGATTATTAAAAAAAATTAAAATATAAATATTAAAGTAATTAAAGTTTAAAAATAAATATTAAAGTGATTCGTTACCCTAATAATGAACAAATCTTCCAATTTTTAAATTTTTTTTATTTAGCAATATTCGTTGAATTATTATTTTTCGATTGATACTTTTGAATGGATGAAAACAAGAAGTTAGAAGAAGTTAAATTGAAAAATGCATATAAATTTTGGGACTTGACCATGCTCCTTTTAGAGATTCAGCAATTTCAAGTCATTTTTCTTTAACACAAAGTTTTCGAAAACTAATTTTATTTCGTTTTAATCATAACTGCAGCCTTTACTCTCTTATTAGTAACTTAAAATTTCATTACGAGTGATTTGTTAATATCTCGTGTTTTGTTTGTGGCATATCAATCGCGTTAATTCTAATTACGTTTCATATTAATAATTTAATATTTTTTGTTCTTATTAAGCTTATATTTTCAGAAAAGTAAAACTTTTTGGTATTATGTGAAGCAAATTTTTTAAATTTTTCTATGTGCTGTTTCAAAACATCAATGCATTGAAAAGACTGCTCCTTCCACTAAGATTTACCAATCACAACTATTTGTTTCCGACATATTATATATAATACGTATATTAAAATTATTTTGTGATAAAAAGGAATACTTTTTAAAAAATTGTGTGGGATATTTGAGTTTTTGCTTATTTTAGCATAGATAAAGCTTTATTTTTTTGTCCCATCCAAAACTAAATAAATTATTATAAAATAAAACTCTAAAATTATTTCAGATATTCTGGAGAATATTTCAAAACATTTTATAGTAAAATATTAATAAATACAAGAAAAGTAAGATTTTGAGGCTTTCAAATTTTTTTAAAAAATTAAAGTTTTTAAAATTGCATCAACAGTATACCCTAATTTTCCCTCTAAAACCATTTTCTTCAACAGAAACATTATATTACATGCCGAAATATAATTTTTAAATACGGAACAAGACAAAATTGTTCATAAGGTACCGATCCCATTTAAGCAGTTTTGAAAGTATTAATAAACAATGGAATGAAGTAAAAAAAAATCTGATGAATTACCTTTGTAGTATCGTGTGAATAAAAGCTTTGATCTGAAATTCTTAATGAATCCTAATCAATTGTGTGACCTCCATTACTGTAGCAATATTAAAACCTGAAAAAAAAAATCAATAGAAAAATTAGTTTTGATCATAGAAATATATTCTAATATGTTGCATGTTAAAGTATCTAAACTTTTTTTTCACTTGTCTAATTGTATATTTCTGCAATTCCAAAAGGCTTTAGACAGCTTGTCAACTTGTTATAATGAAACTTTTATTCTATTTACAGATTCCATGAGTGTTTTACAATCGTCAATTCCCCCCCCCCAAAAAAAAAAAAAATCATTCATACATTAAAAATAGTTCATGAGCGGCAGTCTCGAAAAATCCAAATGTTATTTTGTTGGATATCTTCCCACGTTGGTATTAACAACACAATCAGATCAAGTACCAGTTCTCAGGAGTACTGACTCCCAAGTACCAGTTCTCAGGACACTTTACTCTAAATGATTTTTATTTTCATGAATTTATTTAGGTAAACGACATGTTAAATATGTGTTGGAGCACATATAACTTGCCATAATAGAATAGAAAGAAAAGGAGGAACGTTGGTATCAAGGGCATCGAAGCAGCTAAACCTGTATTCTGGTGAAATTTTTCCTACCATTCCATATTGTGACTTCCAAAAATATATTATATCAGCAATTCATGACCCTTGGCACGATCAATAACATCTGGAAATAGAAAATAAACTACATATCACATAAAACCCATTATTTCTCATTGGGTTTCATTTTCATGTAGAAGACAGAGCTTAATTTTAACACTTCCACATATGAGATTTAACTCACAAATATTTTTTCTGGGAGGAAATTCCTCCAGTGTATAATCATTGTGTGTGTCACACATTTGTGTCTGTGTGAAGCACATTTTATCCAATTGCTCTGTTTTTAACTCTGTTTGTTTAAAATATCTTAATTTTTTATACACTTTCTTTAATTGGCTTGGTTAGGGAAAATCCCCAACCAAATATTTTTAATTATTTACATGACATTGGTTTCACCACTTACATATAATTTCATAAAACTATGTTATGTCTTGTTCTCTATATTCTACTTTAATTTTAAACTGTTTTATTTTAAAAAATAATTGTATTATTTTGACCTTGTGTTTGGCAACAATATATCGCAAAAGTATACAGTGTTATTAATTAAACTATATAAATTTTATGTTTTTCCTTTTCTTACACGTCTTATAGCAAATTCGTTGATAATATCATCATAATTTAGTTTTTTGACACAATCGAATTAAACAGATAAAATGGCTGAAGAGGTAAGTCGTTCTTGGCTAATGGCAGATTTCAAATTTTTTTTTTTTTTTTTTTTTTTTTAATCTCGAGAAGTATTTTTCTGCAGATTCGATGGTTATTAGTAAGATATGTCAATGTCCAATAAAGTAACGGGATTTTAGATACTATTTAAATACATTATTTTTAATTAAATATTATGATAATTGTTATGCTAGAAAGCAAAATTGGGCACCAAATTCGACATTTAGTAAATCAATCATTTTAGTTTGAATCCAGTGCCAAACTCACAATCGCGTATCCACAACAGCCTCCAAAAATAAAACCTTTTGACACCTTCAGTTCATTAGAAATCAATCTCTGCTTTTTGATGTAAAAAGAAATCATATATGAACCATATAATTATCGAGTATCTAACATTTACACATATATTAACACACATACCAACATACAAGAGGACGAGCAAAATTGCATATTATGTTGCATACTATATTATTTCAATAATCAGTTTTCTCTATTAAGTCTTACTTGCTTTTCCTGTCATAAATGTAGTATTATTATATTAAATGATTTAATCTTAAAAACAACTGTAAAATTTTAACAAATTTTCTTGTTAGAATCTAAAACTATTGTTAATAAAGAAAAAATAATTCCATATGTATAATAGCAAAGTAATGAAGACTTTAAAAATCAATACTTACTAGCTCATATAGAGGGTTCATAATAACTAAATTACCAGTATTTTTTAAAATTACTTTGAAAGCATCATTTTCTAATAAGAGCGTACTTTATTATTATTGTTGCACATCATATAAGTAATTTAAGGAATAAAAGTATAATAACGATAAACGAAACTTTATATTAATAAAAATTATTTTTTAATATTAAATCAGGAGTGGTATTCAATTACTAATATAGAATAATTCCTATTTTTAGCACCGCCTATGCTGAAAAAACATTCAAGGCGTCTCGACTATGATTATAAACTATTTCTACTGTGCATTTCAGGAAGCTGTGGCCTTTTCCTAATTACTATACGTCACCATGTCACGATGTGTTAGAAAACTCGCGCCTTATGCTTTCCATTACAGCGCCGTCTATCAGTTCACCGTTTGCTCAACGCCTATGCATTGTATGGTGAAAATTGCTTGTTTAGATGTTTTCTATCACCCTTTAAATTTTTGCCCCATGAGTTTCGAAACACCCTGTATTTTAACTTCGCAGATTTCAATTTTAAAAGAATCAAACTTTTAAATGCACATAATAAAACAACATTAATATTAATAGTAAAATGTTTCGAGAAAATTGATGATAACAACTTGAATAAAAAGTATGGTTTTATTTAATTTATATACTTTAAAGTAAAAAGTGAAATTATAAAACACATCTGCACCCAAAACGCTTTGATAAAAATTGAGTTCACTTTTAATTCTTTAAGTATTTTTTTTTAAAAAAAAATTGAACATAAATGTTATTATTATTTACACCTTTACTTTATAACTTCATTGATTGTTTGCAGACAATATCTTTTGCAAGAGTTACATATCAAAACTACGTAATGCAACAGGATAACTATTTTCTTATTCTTAATAATACGAATTAAGTATAATCATTGGTCTTATTATTCTTACCAAAACGAATTTGTTTCAAAAACTTGCAGTATTATGAAACATTTTCGAAGAAGTTTAAGCACTTCTCCTATAAGCACTCTAAATACCTTTTAAATGTCACTTTATATGAGGATATATTTCGATAAATAATATATTCATACTATTGAATATATTATTTATTTTTTCATTAGATACAGTTAAATGTTTCCTTTTTTTTCTTTTTTTCTTCCTTTTTCTTCAGGGGCAGAAACTAGCTATTACCGAATGATTAAAATTCATTCTAATCCTTAAGCGAAGGTTAATTTTTTGTTCAATATTTTTGTTGCTGTTGTTTTTAGTACTCAAATTGATCAAATACATGGATATTATACAAAATAAGTGATAATGTATGTGAGAATACAATATTAGCAAAAAATGAATTTAAAAAAACTTTTGAGATATAAATGAAAATTCACTTAATTTTAAAAGAAAGCTGCATTCGTAGAACATAATTTTTTATGTTTTGACATATTAACATGTACTGCTATTTTTTATTCTTACTTCATTAAACTCTTTTAGATGGTATTTAAATTATTAAATGCTTTGATTAAAAAGTAGACAAACAATTATAAAATTCTGACATTCATTTTGCTACAGAATTTCTTTTTTTTTTTCATGCTATGGGAAACATAATACTTCAAACTAAAAAAAATTCGAAATAATTTGACGTATGAAAAAGTCTGACATAGCACCGAACTAATTCGGGAATATAAAGTAATAAATGGATAAAAAAGATTCAAAATTTTACAAGAAGTATACCAGAAATATGTAACTTAACAAAATTCATTTACTCAAGAATCTACACGAGAAATATTGTGAATTTGAAATTTTGAAAAAATGTTTTAACCTACATGGACACAGATAAAATGATTATTCATGATCAGACATTTATACAACATTTTAATAATTATAGCAGTTTTTATTCGAAAAATAGATATTTGTTAAATTCTTAACCTAAGTTAAAGTATATACACTGTAAATTAACAACATCAGTTTTATTTTATTCTATATAATCACACATGAATAAATCGTACATTTTAATACTATATTTATTACATATTTCCTTGATATTTATAGATACTGGAGACAAATTATTATTTCAGAACTGAAAAAATGGCTAATACTAGAGATATATTGCATTTTAAATTTTCATTTTAATTACGTTTTAGTTTATGAGCTCAAATTAAACGCAAGCATACAATATAAAACACAATCGTATATGTAAGAAAGAGCTAAGAGTATATATATAAGATAATATAAAAAGATGAAACTATAAGAGAAACTATTCCTTTAGAAGATACTATTACTTTAGAAGCTAATTTGTACTCATATCATTCTTTCCTTATTAACTCATTAATATAACGAACCAAAATTCTGCTCCTATTACTAATGACACAACTGTTATAACTCTTACAACCGCTACTTTTCTTAAATAAACAGAATTAACCGTCAAGTCCTGTTATTGTGAGTAACATGAATAATAAATAATATACTAGAGTTTTTGTAACTAGAATAGAAAAAAGTAATACTGAAAAAATGTAATATTAATTTTTTTTCCATTACATATCTTGGTTTCTGAACAAAATCTATCGAAAACATTTTTATATTGAAAATTGTATGTAGGGTTTGAAATTTTAATCCTAACAACGCATAAAGACAAACCTGAACCATCAGAATATCATTTATCACTTTTAGTATTATATATTGACAAAAAATGATTTTATCATTTTTATGTTATTCTTACAAAATTATATGTATTTATAAGAATTAGGTTATTTCTTCAGGTATTTGATTGTAGCTGTGTCTATATGCAGGACAATTTGTAAGGCACCAGTATTTTTATTATTAATTTTCATAACTAATTATTAATTTCCATTAAGTAACACAAAGATTGAATTTCAATAAGTTTACTATTTTCAAGACTTTTTCCGCTCTCGCAGATACTTTTTATCAAAAACTTTAGGTTAATTTAACCCTAATCTCATTTGAAAGCAATTATTTTCTTACAAATTGAAAATTATCTATTTATTTTTACAAATAATGTACCATCAATCCCTAAAAATCCTTTACTGTAAAAATCATTAAAGTAATAGTTCTAAAAATATGAAAGAATAAAAACAGCAAGTATAATCCAAATATGAAAGAATAATCAAATACTTGTAGAAAAAATAAAAATAATTAATAAAATAATGAAATTGCTTTTCAATGCAAATTCTTGAAAAATCTCTTTTCATATTTTCATACTTGATAGTATTCTTTAGAAAATAGAAAAGAAATGAGCTTGATGAATTTGAATCTAAATTTTTATTCCTTGTAGCTCATTTTTTTTAACAAATTGAAAAAAAAAATCCTCAGAAGTTTGATTCGATATGTTATACATAGAATTACAAAAGAAATCAAGTAAAATTTTTTCAGATATAGGCATAATTAATAACATTATAAACATAAGAGAGAAAAAGTGCGATTGAAAAAAAATCAATGCTGTTAATTAATGTTTTTTAGTTATTACATTAATTTGATTCTCAAATTTAATTTCAAGGTGATTGAAAGTATTTCTAAGTATTGGATTATTTTGAATAACAACATTTCTTTCGTTTTCCATTTTTTTACATATTAAGGAAATGGATTAAGGGTTATTAACTTAAGTTGTACTTCTTAATGAAAAATCAATGCTTCTTTTTTTTCATATAAATGAAATGACACAATATACTTTATAAAGAAATTAAACAATCATGATCCATTTTAGAAATTTAAATTTTCTTAAAAAACGATTTTTTTAATTAAAAAAAGCTGAAGCTTATATTATTAATAAATCTTAAATTCAACATTATGTGAAGTGAAAACGGACGCAAAAAGTAAAATATTTCAATATAAAAGCTAACTTATTACGTTCTTTATTAAGTTGAGCTCAATTCTAGTACACTCTTGAATATTCTATAATTTAATAAATTTTGGCAGACCACATAATCAAGTATTCCCTAAAAGTTTAATTTTAAATTTACTACCACAAGAGAAATAATAATAGGTATATTTCCTGTACTGCAAGAAACCCAAACTTCCTGTTTGTCAGAAAAACCGGTTAATTTTAAACGTACACCCATTAATGAAAGGTTTAGAGTTGTACCCACGTGCAGTAAAACATAATAATTAGTCAACGATATTATTTTCCCAAAATAAATAATTTTAACAACAGATCATCATTGCAATTGTGGTTGACAATGTGACATTTAAAATCCCATTTCATAAATTTAAAATAAAATACAAGGTAACGCATTCGTAGTAAACAATAAACTTACCTATAAGAAATGTTTATCCTTTGCTGTCAAATTACTTCAATTCCAAAAATTGTGCTCAGCTTCAGAACAAACAAACAAAAAAAAGATTTATTTTGTAATATCTGCACATCTATCAAAGTAGACAGAATTTTCCTAAGAATATCATTAACCTATCCACCTTTCTCAATTTAGACCGTGCTAAAATAAGCACCTATTCTTGCTTGAGGAATGTAAATTATGTTTTGTTGATATTAATATTCTTTTGTCCAGTATGTGCTTTCTAAATTCCTCTAATTTGACGCTTCAAATAGGTGAGTGGCTTGAAAAATAACAACCGCCATTGTTCTATGGGCATTTTAATCGATCAGCTATGGTTTGTCCATTGTTCCCATGAAGGAAATATCCATCCAAACTTTAAAAGCAACCGCCAAATACATTCATCAATATGCCGACAGAGTTCCACTGTCACCGTTACGAATATCACCTTTCTACAGAAGACCAAAGACAACTTGTGTCGCTGTTGAACGCACACACAAAGGGTTCAAGAGGGGATGCACCATCTTTTGAATACCGAATACCTCCAGAACCTTATGGAACTTCCTTTGGTATAGATCCATGTGAGCGTCTAAAAGCTGTCGTTTCGATCCTCTGCACATATTCAAATGAAGTGTTATTCAATAGGGACGTTTCCCACCGCGTGAAAAAAAATAATAAAAAGAAGTCTTTAATTGGACCACAGCAATGCGGGAAGCAGATGTCACCCGAGATGATTGGTCATTCTCGGCACGTACCTCGTCGAATGGGCGCAGGATAATAACATAAATAATTCCACCTGCAAAATGCTTCTCAATCAAGAAAGCAACGTGTGTGTTAGCAAACACCATCCAGAAAAGTCATTTTTTGGCGCGGACCCGTCGGTAATCCAATCCGCCCTGCATGATACTCGATGGCGAGTAATAGAAACCGAGTCCGGATTTGTTGATTTGCTTTTTTCCCATTTCGTTTTTAATTCGGAAGGAGTTTAGTCTTTGCCGGTGAGGGCTGTAGCTTATTTGAGGTAATTAGTCCAGTGCTCCAGGGTCAGCAGTATCCCGAAGGCTTTGTGGTCGTCTCAAGCAGAGTCGGTGAAACAAGGACATAGTTGGGTCATTGATATGACAAGCACGAAGCTCTTTTCTTTCTTATTTATTTATCTCCGACTCGCCTCCCTTTTTTTTCCCAATGCTTTCCGCATTCGGAAAACTCGTTACAATCATCCGGGGCGCAAGGAGAGAGCGGCAGGATGTCGTAAAAAAAGGGGGCCTGCTGTTTTTTGGTGACAGTGTCTTGTTAATTGAATAGCATTCGGATGCATTTGAATGTGTGTTTCCCTTGCAAATTAGACGATAACCATCCATTCAAATTCTGTTTTATTTTATGAATAATTAATTCATTAATCGTTTCAGCTGGCAGCAGACTAATTTAGAAACGACAAGCGAAGTTTGTTATTGATCGGACGAATAATATCGGTTGAAGTTTGTTGTTGATCAATAGCTCGTGTGCGATCACAGTTTATTGACATTATGATGACGCACAGCACTATATTAACTAATCCATCACTTAAATGACCTTGAGGCGATGCGTTGTTAAGGTGCTGAAAATATATTTCCGGCCTCTGAAGTAGCAATACTAGGATAAATTGGGTACAGTTTTTAAGCGTTCATAATATGAATGAAAAATCGGGCTTTGACTATTTATTTATTGTACAATATTTTAAATCCTTGGATTTAAAAAGTATTAATTATACCAGAAATGACTATTCATTCTTTAAAACATCAATTTCATTCTTAATTAGGCCATTTAAATAAGTGTTCCAGGTTACTTCTGGAAAGGTGAATTGTTACATTGATCTAATATTTCTTGAGGTTGAAAAGGAATATATGTCTTCCACAATATTATCAAATCAACTTCTGACATGTCTCACTCAATAAACAACGCATATGGCTTACCTATTTAAAAAGACAACATACATTTGCTAGTTTCTTGCTAAAGTAGCGCTGTGCGTCATTTTCATTTGGTGATTCCATCAAAACACTGTGTAAAGCAATATATTTTTTTTAAAAAAAATTTTCACATATATTTCGACTACTGTATTCACGAGAATTTCCAGTACCATTCAATCAAATAAATTGCCTCTATTTTAGGGGAAATAAATAAAAAAAAAAGAATGCTGTTCACTTCCGACTTCGCTTCAAAGTATCATTTATTACCATAATTCTCTCTGCAATGCCTTTCGCAAAGTTTGCGAAAACAAAGTAAAATTTTCCATCTAAATTTCACGATATAAGTATCGACAAACACATTCTTAAGAAACTGAAATTCCGATAAATTCCACATCGTATACAATCATCCTCAAATAAAATAAAATTATGACTTCATTAAAAGGCTTTCTAAGTCGAAACCGTCTGCGGTTAGGGTGTAACGAAACATCAGTCATCGAGAGATGTTTCAGAAGTTACCTAAAACAATTCCTCAACCATACGGTTGCTCAACTGTATCTTAAGTGAAAGTTTACAAATGAACAAATTCAAAGCACAAGTTGATTATTGTTTGAAGGGGAGAAAAAAAAAAAAAAGGCTGCGCGTTCTCCCCACAACCACCTGAGGCTGCCAATGCGAAGTAATGAGTATAGGAATGAACTTCTTGTGAGGGTGTATTTGAGGAGTGGACTCCTATTCCGCGAAGCACTCCGTTGCGTGGTGACAAAGCATGAATATTCCAATGAGCAAACAGAGCCCAGACGCATGGGAATGAACGTTCTCGCGACCCGAATTTTGTCGGAAATAGCGTCGGATCTACGTGCAGCTGTGTCCATCAACCGACGGAGCATGCGCCGACTTTCTTCTTTTTCTCAATGAAATGTATTTGCTTCTGCGTCAAGTACGGTATAACCTTCATTGAAGAATCATCTGCAAATACCACATTTTAACGCGTGAGAGGAGCCCTCGTGCATAAGGAACTCTCTCTAATTTGGAAGAGGGGGAGCGTAAAGCTTGAAAAAAAAAATGTTTTCAAAGAATTTTTGTACCTTGTTAGCAATTTTTTAAAATTCAACTCAGTACTTCCTCTGTAATCCGACACTTCATGTTATCGGCCTTGCTAGTAATCCAGCGTTTTTACATAGAAAATAATACCATCTACTTCAATGAAATAATGCAGACAATAAATATAAAACAGTACATTTTTTTGGAAATTTAGTTATTTCGTATGTTTTGACACATTATTTAGGTGTTCTTAATTAAATTTTATGCTGTAACATACATTTTTTTTATATGAATTAGTTATTATTAGTAATCTTCCAGTAATATTAGGAGTTTTTGGTAATCCAACGGAGCTCCGATCTGATATCTGCCGGACAATCAGGGAGTATTGTATTAAAAAGGAAAAAAAAAGTTTATATGTACCATCTTTCAAATCATATAATATATGCATTTCAGGGGAGGGGGAACCTTTATTTTCAAAAAAGCAATTATTTAATATTTCTAATTATTTTTTTTTCGAAATATTTCAATATTTCAAAATTTATATCACTTCTACAAATTTTGATATTTTTTAACAATTTTTTTCTTCGGTTTTTTAGAAATGTTTCTCACAGTTTTGTGCATGTATGTGGTTACATTAATATTATTTACGGGTTTACAATTTTTTTTCCTTGTAAGATAATACAAAAAACAGTAATAAAAGACAGCTGTATCTAATTCTGTAAATTCTTTTCTTGAAAGAAAAAGTAACTGCTTATTTAGTCTTATTCCAAGCACAGAATTACAAACATATTATACAAAACTACGAGAAAAAAACTACGAAATTTTATACTGATTACAAAAAAGAGCTTCAGCATTTTAAATATATAACCATCATGAAAAATAAAAAAAAATAATGAGAAAAATCAGCTTAAGGCTTAGAGGGTCAATGAAACGATTCAGCAATCTGTTAAATCTCTCCGTTAACTTGAATATTTTATTACAGGGGTTCCACTGCATTTCCTCCTCAATTGACACTTCGGGATCTTTCATGTGTTGTTAGAATTGAAAGATTCTCGAAATGGATGACACGTCACTCGTGTAGATTAGATTAAAATTATTGTATTGAATAGATTTGACAAACTGTATTTATAAGCAGCGAATAATTTTATACAAAACTAGTTAGTAGCAGAGAGAAAGAGTGAAAACTGCAAGCGAAGAAATAATGATTGCATTGTTAGGAGTGATCAGATCATAGCTAGGAAAGAACTTCATAGGGTCAGTGAGTCGGACTCTCGTCTCTAAATCTACTAAAAACTCGAACCCGATTTGTTCAGCACGATGAATTATTTTTATAATATTGATCTTCAGAATCTTTCGCGTTAAAGGATTCATTCCACTGATAGAGTTAGTTAGGAATTGACCTTTGATTCTTCATAGACCAGAATAAAATAACTTAGTTAAGATCATTGTACGGCTTTCTATTCATTTAACTATTGATTAGAGAATCCTTTAATTGAGAATTATAACGAAAAATGATGGAACATTACAATTTTGGAAATTGTTATAGCTCTTTTTTTTTTTGCCTCCAAAAATTGAATTTTATTTTTTGCATGAGCATTTTTAAGACTTCTCTTGTTTCATTGAGAGCATGCAAACACATTTATAAGCACAATAACTATGTCGTAAACAAAATTCTATAGAACTTGAAATTGCATTATACAGGGTATTTCGAAACTCATGTGTAAAAATTTATGGGGTGATAGGAAACATCTAAACAAGCAATTTTCACCTTACAATGCACAGGAAGAGAGCAAGCGGTGAACCGCTAGACGGCGCTGTAATGGAAAGCATAAAGCACAAGTTTTCTTTCTCATCTTTTGCATGGTGACGCACAGTAATCAAGAGAAAGCCAATCTAAAATCCACAGCGGAAACGACGATGTGTAAGAAAACTCGCACTCTATGCTTTCCATTGCATCGAGGTGTAACTGTACATCGCTTGCTCGCCTTTTATGCATGGTGTGGTGAAAATTGCTTGTTTAAATGTTCCTATCACCCGCTGAATTTTTGCCCATTTGTTTCGAAGCACCCTGTATCTTATTTATATATATGATTATTATACGTACTTTAATAATTACATTTTTGTTTTTAAAAATGGCCTTTATTTTATAGTTGAGTAACAATTTAAAAAGAAATTTTACATGAGTTTTTGTTTACATATATGTATATATAAATGTTTATTACGATTTATAACGTAAAATTATTACCAAGCCTGATACGTTGATTAACAGAATAGCGATTTTGAATCAGATGGCGACGCTTTTCTCTCTTCAATACACTGGGACCTTTAACTGCTGCTAATAACCGAAGAGGTACAGAGCCCTGATCCCGTAGCTTCTCTCTCCCCTCCCCCTATTTACAATTAAATAGATTCTAACCTTTAATTATTGCTTTGTAATCGTGGAAAAACAGTGAATTAAATTAATAAATTTCAATTTTTCCAATGAGTAGAGGTAAAGAGTTCTCATACTTCAAAGAACAGCGGAATAAAAACAGTGTTAGACTTTGTACTTCACTATTTATCTAATTAATTCAGAAAATGAATTAAAAATCTTATACATGAGTGAAAAGTTATTTTTTAAAAGAAAGGTAAGATTAGAATAAGTATCAAGTTTTTTAAAATTCTTAATTTAAAATATCAGCAATTTTTTAAACGAATGGGGAGGTCAGGATTTCATCCTGATTTGTTGCTAATTCGAGCATATTCAGGAAAAAAATATTTTAGATAAAAGAAATTTTTAGTTGGTCATATTTCTTTTATTTCGATGAGGATTTTTTTTTAATAAAAGAAAGGAAAGAAAACAATTTTGACAGTTTTTACGAAAGAAAATATTTTAAAAAAAGGGCATCCGAATACTCAAACATTCAAAAAGAGACTGAATATTTCTCATTTTTATCACTAGCGTTCCAAAATCTTTGAGACTCTTAATCTAAAATGTCGCTACATTTTACATAAATTCGAAGTTTATAACTTGGGTTCTATCGAGTTTCAACCCTTCATCTATCACTTTGGGACTTTAAATTTGGTGTCATTGAAAAATCTCCCCCGATTCATGAATGTGACTAATGTATACTAGATTAGAGTTATTGAAGTGTAATTAATTGAGATGCATATATAAGCAGTGAAGCGCTTAATGCGGGAGTTAGAAGTTAGTTAGTGGTAGAGAGTGCAGCGGAAGCTATAAACAAAGGAATAGTGACCGTATCGTCAAGTGAGAGAAGTTACCGGATCACAGTCACTAAAGATCTTACTAGGATCAGTGAATCAATCGGAACCTTGTCTCTAAAAGTTCAAAAGACTCGAACCCGATGGGTTCTGAAAGATAAATATTTAACTATTACATTAAGAGTAGGATCAGATGTGCATCGAGACCTTTGCCACGGATCGAATAGGCTAGGGATTGAATTTTGATTATTCATTGATCTGAATAAAATAACTTTGTTATCATCGCTGTGTGGTTTTCTATTCATTTAACCACTGTTTCAAAAACTGTTTTAAATTAGATTAATAATGAATAGTAAAGGAAGTAATAACGGCCCTTACAAGTTAATGGGTAAAAAAAGGAATAAAACTTCAGTTGGGCCCAATTAACACGCGGTTTTACCATGCGCCCTTGTAATGAGATTCAGATTAATCTTTGTTTCAGATGACTTCATTCTTTTCTGTTAAGAGTGCTGGCATTAATACCTTTTTTTCCTATTTTATATATCGGGAGATAAACATAGCATGGAGTTCCAATTTGCAATAACAAACTTATATTCCGAAAGAGAGAAATTTGAAAGATGAGAAAAAATTAACACCTGAAAAAGAGAGGGAAAAAGGAACCCTGAGTTATAGAGTAAAAATCTTTCATGATGTCAGAATTAGTAAGTCTTTTAATCATAAAGTGCAGACAGTGATTTACCTCACAAAAGAGATAAGATGAAAGACCGACAAATCGGTGCTGAACAAAATATTGTCTTAGAGACTCAGCCTTCGACAGGTTAGGAACCAGAGAGAGTCAACCACTTTAATAGCTTTTATTTATCTTTCTTTTATATATGAATCGCATTTCTCGAACAGTGAAACGTTTCAGATTAGATTTTTTCATAAGAGATTATTTTTCAGATCTCACGATCAATCTGCGTTCTACCATTTCTTATAGGTAAAATTTTAAGGGTTATAAAGATTTTTTTTCTTGTATAAGTTATTTTCATAATAGTTAAAAATAGTATCGGAAAAATTGAAAGGTCACGCAGAAAATTCCTATTAATGTTGGAACATATAATCCCTGAATTTATATTAATACCGTAATTCGTGGTTCACTTTACTCACATTTTAGTATAACCATTGATTTTCTCGAGAATACGAGAAATTTTGGACCAATTAAAACTGCTGATAAAAATTTCATTTCTAGTAATACTCTCTTATTTATAATCAATTCGTAAGAATATATTTCGACAGTTATTATTGAATATTATTTTTCAGAAAAGATGTTGCCCTGCATCTCCTTGTCAAAAACCGCCAGCATCCGGGTACTCTCGTTTATCGAGATTTTCCATTAGAGAAACGCACCACAATGACACCCGAGGCAACAAATAATTTAATCAATTCTTCTTAATCCCCAAATCGTCATTAACCTTTCCACTAAACCGGTATAAACATCATACAAAACTAACCCTAAATTATAGCGTATATTTCAAGCGTGTCTCCTCTAACATTTCTTTTTTTCTTCCCCTATCATAGACTACGATTTTTTTTTCATCTCTCTCTCTCTCATCTCTATTCCTTCTTTCCATTTATTTACTTTTTTTTTTCGTCATCTCTTTCCACAATTGCAGGATTAGACAACCAGCGCTGTATAATGCCACGACAGCGTATCGACCAGGTTTAATGGCTTCATTAAGAACAGATTTTCAGGCTCTAATTTATCGGGGAATATATTAGATGTAACGAGCAGCAATTGAATCGTTTATATGCTACAGTGGCCTCTGTTGTATGGGGGAGGGAAAGCAATGTTTGACAACTTGGGGTGGGGAGGCGAAATGAAATGACTGAATTGATGTCCTGTTTGCCGCGGTTTCGATTGAAATAATGGCATTTTTGTTCGAAAATGGGTTGGGTCTCTTTTGCTACTGGCCAGGCTTTATTTTGCGCGTTTTTCTTCCGCGTTAAGAATGTGGCGACTCGTGGAAATGAGTCAGTTTTAATTTATGCAGTAGTTCGCAAAAGCGCTAATTGTCTGTGGAAATTAGAAGAGACAATTAAATATAAAACGGATTGTTGTTTTAGCTCCGCAACTCATGCACAAATGCATAAGTATCAAACTCTGAAGGTAGCTATTCTGGTTTAAATGTTAAGTGACACTAAGCACAGCGAACAGCAGTTACGAAAAGCAAATGAATGGTGTTGGATTAGCTTCATGATACAGGCACAAATGTATATATTGAGAGTAACTATTCTGTTTTAAATGTAAAATTATGTATATATATATATATATATATATATAAATATAATTTATTGCAATGTATCTAACAATTTGTTTAATTTCATTATTTCTATTATTCTAAATTTATGCTTTTCTTTCACTTGGCTTTCTATTTAAAAAAATTTTGGTTCTTTCATAGATTTTTTTTTAGTTTTGGTTTTTAGATTTTAAATTTTATATTGTTTAATTACACTACAAAAACTTTTTTTTACCTGATTTGCATAAGTAATTAATTCATTTTTAATGATTTATTTGAATACTTAATTTTTATTTATTAATAATAGTGATTGGAGTGTTATTGGGTATTCTTAGATTGTTATATGTTGTGATTTATATAATATTTGAATTAATCATTACTTGATTTAAAATTCACAAATAAACAAAGAAATTAATTCAGTGTTTAGATTATAAAAATATGAAATCACAACTGAACATTAAGAATAAATACCTGAAACAAACCAAAAATAGAAAAATAAATATTACAAACAGAAAAGTGAAAGATAATACAATAAACATTTTCACTGAAAAGAAAAACTATAAATTGAAAGGAAAGTAAATTAAAAAAAAATATCAGAAAGATAAAAAAAAAAGAAATATAAATTTAAAAAAATTATGAAACCAAATATTTTTTTTGAAAAAACAACAACAGAAAAATAGAAAATAATATATTTATGAAATTGTAACAGGCTTTGGATTGTTAAGCTGGATTATTTTGGAGTAATTGGTCACACTATCCCCGTCAGCAAAATTTATTGTTAAAAAATAGTTATGAAACCAAAAATACAAATTGAAAGAATCTGAAAGCTAAATACAAAAAATTGAACTAAAAAAGGAAATATTCGAAATATATATTCGAAAATAAAGCGTTAAAAACCAAAAGATAAAATAACTAAGACAAAAAAGTTATTAAGAACTCAAAAAATAAAACAAAAAAAAAACTTCAAATTTTACACGTTCAACTCACCACGTGTATGAAAACTACAAACATGGTGCACAAACAACCGAACACAAATATGGAAACTTCAGAAGCAATTGAAATTAAAAATATAAACATGACGAACTGCAGCAAAAGAATAGCAAATAAATAATTTGATTCTTTCTTATATATTTTTGAAACTGTAATTAAGTTAATTAATTACTGTGAATAGACAAAAAAATATCTATCAAATTTCATACTTTTGAATATAATCATCATTTTAGCTACCGAGTAATACGCATTTTGTAAACATATTGTAAAGTTTTGTAAACATATTGTTAATTACACCTAGTACAAGCACTCTCTCTTAATATCATATTGTTTTTGTTGAATAATAGGCAATAAAGAGTTATTGATAGAATTCGATGTTGTTAGATAAGAGAAAGACCGTAACACAGGATATGGTTCCTTCCTGAAAAAGGGGAAGGATACGAGGAAATTACAAAAAAATACGCATTATATTTTCTCAAACATTACCCTTTCATCGATTTTTTTTTCAAGCTACGAGTATTTATCAACTGCATTCGTTAACAGGCGTTATCTTGGAAATTTTATTCATTGCAATTGATGTGAATCGATGTAACACACACAAATTCATGCTAACTTGACTTTGGAAACTGTGTCAAGTTTTTTTTTTTTTTCATTAAATATTACGATTAATCTCCCATTAATCTCTTTAAATTCAATAAAAATGAAATAAGATTTTTAAACATGAATCATTATACTTAATTAAAGCAGTACTACATTTCAATTTTATGTGTTTCCATGCGGTTCACTTAATCCTGATTTTATTATGTATGTTGATCTGATATCATTATTATTATGCTAGCTGAAAAACAAGAAATTCCGAATAAATGAAAAAAATCTTTTTTATTTACATCAGTGAGAATGCCTTGCATAGAATAGTTAGAGTGAGTGAGTGAGTAATGGGGAAGTTTAGTGGCACAAAAGCTAGATGTAGCCATGCTGCTCTAAAGAAGGTGTAACTGTGATCTACACAGTTGGAAAAAAAAGAGGAAAGAAAGTTAAAAATTGTTTGATTAGACGGAGGGTCGAAAATAGAGAAGAATCGCTGGAGTATTCTGGAGTGGACCATCCATGTTTACCAAGACGGGGAACTCTATGTGATCTGTAAACTCATGTGCCTCGAGGTCATGATATCAGTATTTACCTATAGAAATAAGCCCCCCGAGAACATCATACATTTATCCAATTCACTCTGATGAGGACCTCATTCCAAGACTTTCAATCGCTGTTACAACTGTTATCATCGAAAGAATACAACAATTAATTTCCAGACGCTTCAAGGCCTGTATTGATGTTGGGGGTAGCCTGTTGGAGCAATTACTGTAATGATTAATGTAAATAAAAAGCTTTACATTTTTTTTCTTTCATTTTCTTGACATCTTTTGTTTTTCAGCTAACACTTTTCATTTCTGGCCCCACGATGCTAGTCAAATTTTTTTTCTTTCCGTGTATTTTGTCTTCCCTTACAATTTGGTCTATTTCAAGGAAATCTTATGTGTACATCATTTTAGAATATTCATAAGATATTTGTAATAATAATTCTTTTACATAAGCTTTTTTATATAATTAAATGAAATAATGTAAGTTCATTACCCAGTTGTAGTGACAACAGTTCCTCAAATAAATATATTACTTTGCCGGAGTGCACTACTTTTTTCGCACTGATCTTACCCAATTGTGTCGCTGAAAGTGGCATCCAGAACGATAGATACAAACTATTTTTGTACTTTCCCCCTCGTGGATTCGTGTAAATCAATGCAAACTTTCGGGTATTCTCAAAAACTTACTTTTTATAAGAGTTGTCCTTAATATAATTAAGATCATATCAGCCCTAGCTCTAAGGTTTTAACACACTTTTTCTAAGAATTATAATCAAATAACATAAGAAGATAGATACATCAGCAAAAAGTACTGACAGGGCCTTATATCTTTATTCACGCTGATTCTGACTATCGTTTTATTAACGCCCGGCTGACCGACTGTTTTAGTAATGTCCCACTGAGAAACTACACGAGGGTTATTGGCGATGAACCTCGAAATTTTGAACCTTAGTCAAGTGATGAGGGCGACAACTGAGCAGGCACTTCAAAAATTCCACACCATGACAAGGGGAGGATTTGAGATTGAACGTGCATCAGATTAATGGAATTGATTCCTCGTACTCAGAAGATAACAAGGACTATTAAGGATCTTGTAATTAATGATTTAAGTCAATTGACGAGAACGATATCTGAACTGATACTCCGTTCTCTCGTTGAGTGAGTAAAAATATAGGCTTATGGTGTTAGAACCAAATCTGGGGCAATGCTGTACCAACCAATATGTATTTGTGATGTAACATTGAAAAAAGTGGGGGAAATAGGTAAAAATTGGTTGACAAGAGGAGTCGAAAATAGAAAAGAGTTTCTAGGATATTCCGGGAACGCGTTACTTGTTTCCCGAAGACAATAAACCCCCATGGAAAAGAAAGATAACTTGGAGACCTCGGAATCATGATTACTTAGCTTTCCCTGGTCGCTTGCAGAGCACTTTGGGACCCAGTCGAATTATATCAACAGCAGTTTTCGTTTCCTATATTGATTGATTGATTGTTTATATACTTTGAAATCAGAAGATTTATGAGAGGTCATGTCGACGGATCTCGTAATTATGAACCATGGTCAAGTGACAAGGACGACACCAACATTTACTGAGTTTGAAAATGAGTAAGGTGGTAAAACTTAGAAATGAATAAGCTTTAAAATTTACATTCCTTTTTTTAAACTTCTACACCAATTCAAAGTGAGGAATTTGAATCTCGATAGATTTATCGCACATCAGCCTCACAACACGACGGGTCTTAAGTGGTATAAAGTTTCGAGTCTGCTACGAACTGAATCAACACCTGCCACAAGCTCCCGCCTCCATTATTTATAAGATGGTTTGGTGAACCAGGACTAGAAGTCACATCTCGATTTATATTTCGCGAGCCGCGAAACTTGCTATCTGGATAACCTGACTGCCACAATACAACTGTCATATACTCAAGCATAAGTGAAACTCTAACTATAATGTTCTTGCTGATTACTTATTTAATGTCTACTTTAAAAAAAGACATATTTATGAATTCCTTATGGAGAATATTAACTTTCCAATGGTCGTTACAGATCTCCTAGCTATACATGGTTTTTCATTTCCTCTACAGACTACCCGCGCGTGTGTGAGTATCAAGCTCTCTTCCATTCCTCCTGCTAGTTGCGAGAGAGATTGCTTCAGCACCGTGGATTCGCTTCACACGATAGCTGTGACGTAGATGAAACTGTAGCAGGTTCTGTGCGTGGCCGAGAGGATTATGTTTCCTCTCTCAAACCTCAGTTAAAAGACACTTTTCTTAAAAATAGTTTATTTAAATTTTATTCTTCGTGATTGTAATAGGAAGCCGAGAGATATTATTCCACTAACTTCATCATCAGTGGTCTTTTTTTTTTACTCACTTTACTACTAAACACCATTCTCTCTTTCCCCCCCCCTTACCGGATGCGTACTCTATCGGTATCACTATAATTAAGCTACAGAACCCAATAAAAATGTTGAGTGATTTCTGTTTTTTTATCATTATTATTACTATATCCCTTTATTTCCTTATTTCTATCTATGTATTTTTTTACTTCATTTTTCATTACTTTTTATTTTTATTTTACTAACTCAAAAAAATATTACGAATATTTCGTGCTGATTACGTATTTGTGTAAGGCATTCGTTGTTTTAGTGTAACTATATTCACATTACAATTTCTATTTTTGATAAATCAACGCATGAGCCCTGACTAATATTTTTTTAAAATGTTCATTTGCTTTTATAGATTATTAACGTCGCATTTAGAAGCACCGAGAGAGATCTTGCTGAAGGACCTAATCATTTTGAATCTCGGTCAAATGACGCGAGCACTACTTCTCTGTCCAAACTTCCCCTCTACGCTACGGGAGAGCTTTGGGTCTCGACATATTTTTCATGCATTACCCCCTCTACACGGTGTGTATTTAGTAGTATCATGACTCGACGAAAACAACGTCGGCTACAAGTTCACGATCATAGCAACTAGGCTACCGCTACCACAGTATTCCTTTGCAACTCTAAAGTTCCGTTCTGAGTGCATATTCACCTTAAAATCCGAAGTTAATTGACTGAAATAGTAAAAGTCAATCGTGTATCTCGTAGATGTCTTGTAATTCCTGATGCACACTTAGCGACACGACTCTGGGAGTGTTAACCAATTTTGACAAATATCACTCAAGCCCAGCTGTTGTGAGTGAAATTGCGCTGAAAAGAAAGAATGCTGGTATTCCTAACCTTGAATACAGCAATTCCTTGAATACAGCACTACACGCGAAGGTTGGGAGTATGTGAAAATACTAAAATAATGACTCTTGGCTACTACAGTCGCCTCGACTACTTGACTGGTAACAAGGCGAAGGTTATCGACGATAACTTTCGGTTTCAACTTTAGCTTTTTCTTTAATAATTCTTTCGTTAAGAAATAGAGCCCTATTACGAAAGGCAGAAGAAGATCGACTCGCAAGGTGGGGTGGGGGACCTCAGGTGACAGTCTAAAGCAGCCGACGACAGGCGTGTTTATAGCGGATTAGAAAGATGGCATAGATGACCCGTCACGAGGACAGCGACAACTATGAGGGTTGAACACATCCACATTTTTTTTTTCCTTCCTTTCCTCTTCTTTTCCAACCTTTGCTTTCCTTCCTTCCTTTTTTTTTTCTGTCCGTATGTCTTTCCGACTATAGTTGTTTTGATGGTTCATTTATTTAACGACTTCTTTTTCTCTGTCGTTGTCAGAATTTTTGTCTCTTTCTCTCCGACATATGAATGGCAGTTTTTTTTTATAAAAGAATTTTTCGAGCTATCTGTCTACTTTGGAGAAAACGGGAGATGGTTTTTTAAAAAAAGGGGGGAATGTTGAGTTATTACCCACTTCGCCTTTTGAAAAAGGGACAAAAATTTTTATGTTGAATGGCCGTAGAAAATTACCCTGGTCGCTCGTTGAGCCCTTTTTTTGAATGGCTATGACAGCACTCCTTCCACTTGAAATGCTAGATAAGGTGTATGTTGATATTAAATGGTATGGAGTAAAAAGAACTTTTGAAGTGAAGTGTCAAATAATTGGCATGGCAGGTTATCGGATGATTGTGAATAACAAAGGATTTACTGCTTCTTCTTTTAATTGCCATAGATCATTTTTAACAAGAAATTTTTTAACTTTTTTTTCTTTTTTGAGAAAAAACATCCTTAAGATGTTATTTGGAAGAAAAAAAACAGCTCTTATTTCTAGCTGTTTTTAGATAAATATTTTATTTACATTTGATTAAGTTTGTTTCACCACTACTGACTGATTGTTTTTATACGCCACCTTTAGAAGAATCACGAGTGCTATTTGCAACGGATTTCGAAATTTTGAACCATGGTCAAGGGATAGAGATAGAACCTTAGTTGATACCTTTTTCTCCTAACTTTCATATTATCCCAATGTGAAGACTTCGAGCTTCATCAGATTTAACGTGCCTTAACCAGGTACGCCACGTGTCTTTAGTGACATTAGGACTCGAACCCGAACTTGCGACCATAGATACTTGGTTACTACGACTATACCTTTGCATGAAATGGGAAGAAATATATGTGTGACAATCCTGGGGAAACTATAGTTTCATTAGTAGAACAATGGTGTAGCTACCAGAACGAGATTTTGAATAATAAAAAAATAATGTACGTTAAATCCAACTGAGTTTCAAAAACTTCTCTCAGCCTAGTATAAAAGTTGGCAAACAAGATAAAGTTATCAGTTCAGGTGTTGTTCTCCTTACTCATCTGAGGCATAGCATTATACAGTCAATCATTTCTTAGCATGTAATGATTCTATATATTGAGTATAGCATTGAATATTCCGAAAGGTTTCATACTGCTTTCAAGTGTGGGGAAATAATATTAAAAAGTTCCCTAAATTTCAAATTATAATACATCAGGCTTTTGTAAAAATATTGGAACAAATTAATTAAATAAATAAATAAAAAGGCTGGAAAAGAGGACTGCGATCTCAAGTTTCCGTAAGAAAAAATTACACTGGGACAACTTTTATTCAATTACGTCATTTTTTTCATTTTTTTTAAAACATGGCTGCAATTATATTTTATAGTATTTTCTAAAAGTAGAAATAAAGACTAATCTCAAACATAAATGAACCTAGTGTGTAGGCATAGGGAGATTAATTTTTCATCAGAGGGTGGATATATATATATATATACGTACACATAACAAAAAGCTTAGAAAAAACAGCTTCAAGAAAACATGAATAACCAAAATAACCAACTTTCCTACTAGACGCTCTTATTATTGTTTAAAAGATGTAGAACACAAACCGTGCTGGATCATAGAGTTCAAGCATTGCATAGAATTCCACATTTACCCGAATAAAACAACCCATAAGCTTGAAAAGGTGTGAAAAAGAAGCAATAGCACCCAACATACTGCTACTTCCTGCTACTGTAGGAAGTCTTGGTCAATTAAATGAACCTTTTGTCCATCCTCGTTGCCCAGACCGACGAGAAACTGGCCCTACCACCGGCAAAAAGGATCAAAGAAAAATGATCTTACAAAACCAAAAACCCAGCTTCCCATGGAGAGAGAAGCACACCTTTATTTTTTTACTTATTCTTTTATCAGCTTCTTTTTCTACGACACACTCTATACACATGGTAGAGTACGACCTTTGTGAGAGGAATAGCTATATGAGAGAGAGAGCCTATTGCCAATTACGCCTGGAGAAGTTATTTTTGCCTTCCCTTCTTTTGACGAGGTAACAACAATTCCTCATTAGCCGCCAACCATTAAAAAGTGCGAGACAAAAGAAAACCACTTGGCGAGTTCCGTATTTCTGTCCTATTCTACTGCAAGGGTGTCTTGACCCATCGGTGAAAACGCGATGAGCTGGAAAGGCAAAAGCACAAAACGGCAGGTAAAGGTGTCCACCACTTGAAGCCAGCTGTCGCTATTTTCAGTATTTGGGTCACCCATTGGCTGGTCTTTAATTGCACTTCGAAAGTCGTGGGTGAAATTGGCGAGGAGATTGGTGTGGGCAGATGAGAAATTGTCCCCCACTTGGGGCGATAATGATAGAGAGGGGGAAAAAAGATATTGATACATTCTGGTAAAAGAGTTGGGCGGATGTCTCTGCCAGGATAAAATTTATTGCAGTTTGATAGATTTTGCGTGAATATTTTACTAGATAAATATGAATAAAATCTTACATAAGGAATGATTTCTTCTCCTTAATCGATAGAGTCAAAAAGGATATCTAACAGATATATTATGAATGTTTCACATGAAAAAACTAATATTTTTTCAATCGGAAATTTTTCTGGATAAATTAAAACAGTAGAAACTCTAAGAACAAATAAAATTATTTCCTAACCATACATGTCTTTCTTATTAAATAGTTCAACAACATCCGCATACTAATGAAGAATACAATTTATTTTTGCACATAATGAAATACACATGATACCTTAGTGTTGCACTCAAGTATTAGGGAATTTTACACAATTTAAATACATAGGCTATAAATATTATAAACATATTACACAATTATACCGCAGAAGAGTACGAAATGACTTGAAAATTAAAAAAAATGGTATTATTCACTGTTTTATAACATATTTCAATACAATGTCTGAGATTATATCTCGTAATTTAGTTAATAATGTATTATACGTCATTAAAATTTATAGTTATAATCTCTATATTATAATTTTTGTTGTGAATGGAATTTGAATAGCTCCTTCCTAATTATTTTTTGCCCTGCTTATTTCTCTATTAATTATTGTGGTAAAAGGAATTTGAATAGCTCCACCCAAATTATTTTTTGCCCTGCTTATTTCAACCGTTGTGGCAATAAAAACTTATTTAAAAGATATTACTTTTTGTCCGAAAACCGCGTATTCTGTTTAGAATGAAAAAGCAAATATTTAAGGTTTGACTTCAATCTAAATATTTATTTTTTGATCATTCGAATATCATAAAAAAATAAAATTTGCAAACACATGAGGAAGTATGCTCAAAACTGTTCATTTGATTCATTACACACAGTCGTTGAGCTGTTAATTTTACTTTCTCCAAGAACATATATAAGAAACACTTATGCAGGAGATTGTCTTATGATATTTAAAAGAGAATGTTTTATTTCTTCAAAATTTTAAGACGATATTTGATTTCAGAATGAAAATTTGATTCCGATTTTTATGGAAATTTTTTTAAATGTTGTTCGAATAAATTTGCAAAAAAAAGAAAAAGAAAAAGAAAACCACGATATTTGACTTTTTTTTATACTTGTATGTTTTTGGGGAAATAACCAGAATTTTCTTACAAATAAAAAATTCCAGAAAATTCAATATGAATACTCTTCTATCCCTAAAAGGCCTTAAAATATTAACAATTTAATATTGCTTTCAAATTTACGCTGAGAAATTAATTACTTTCATTATTAAATATATATTCTGAGAATATATTTTTTACTGGAAAAATATAATATCTAAATGTATTATATTTAGAACTTCAGATTAATGAAAAAAATTGAGGTGGAAAAACAGTATTTCAGAAGATGACTTTTTATTATTATTGTGTAAGATTCGGGTCCTACAAATGCTTAATCTATATTTATTCAAAAATTAAACTTTTTTTTTTGATAAAATGATACAAAGAAGCATTTAGATGAAGAGTGAAATTTCCACTGAGGGATTGTTGGAATTGTTTATTAACATCACTCTGAGAGAAGCAACACAAGATCAATTGGTGACGGACCTTGTAATTTGGAATTTCAGTCAAGTAACGAGAACCACATCTGAACTGCATTCCCCCCCCCCTCCAAATTTTCATATCGCACCAACAAGAGGACTTAGAGCCTCGACAGATTTTGCGCGCATCAGTCTCGGCTACATGGCGGGGGAAGTTTCTGTTGAAGCTTACAATAATTGTAATTTAAATTATGTTAAACTCAAACAATAAATACATCGTAGAAATGAAGGGGAAAAAATCTTAACTGTGTTTTAAAGATTATTTTTTGAAACACGGAGCAAATTGTAATTGAAAAGTTATAACTGAAAAATTGAGTTTATTAATTTATAATCAAACTAAATGACTAGATACAACTTTTAAATCAGAGTTTCATGATTTATTTTTTGAAATTTTTTACAAATTTAGTTTCATGTTAAAAAATTTTTAAAAAATGTACAGTACTTAAAAATTTGTGAAAGGCCCCCACATTTAAGAAGTAGTGAAAAACCCGAACAGTGCCGTTTGATATTCGTGTGAAAATCCCAAATACATTTATTTTAAATGGAATTTAAAAATAAATGTATAAATTAAAAACAAAACATTTTAATCTTCTTTTACAGCTCTTAAATAATAGTGCAAAATTCATGACCGAATTCGATAATCAATCAGCAAAAACGTTTTAATCGATCTCCCAGAAAAATATTAAACAAATTTAATGCTCATTTTATTCTCCCCATCGAAAAGAAAATATAAATTTCTCTTTTAAATTACACAGCACCTCCATACGAATAACATTGATAGTAATACGTTGTATGGTATAATTAACCTACAAAAAAATGTGTATTTATTAATCGTAAAAATACGATCATTTCTAATCGTTCCATCTGATGCAAATATCATTACAAGCAACCATTAAACATCCTTTACAACGAGTCCTACTACTGATTTCGAATTCATCTCTGCACCTAGATGAATTCTTTTTTTTTCCCCGCGCTCTCCGAGCAAACAAAAATGGCCGTCTTCCGCCTGGGGTCTTAACTAGTTTTCCTCGCTGTTATAATTAACGTCTTTTCGAAGGTAGTCCCATTCATACTCGCCAAAGCTACGCATACAGAGCCAGTATAAAAATAAAAGGAGATGGAAAAAAAATAAAAAATCGCCAATGAATGGACATCTTTAGAGCGGCTTTCACAGCAGCAATTAAGACTAACAAGGCCCAGAAGCACGGAACTGATATTTTTTTGCTGCGGACTTTAAACGCGTTTATAATTGGAATGATCTGCCCTTAATGAAGCTACGTGAGAATTTCTTTTTCCCCTCCAAGAGAATGCGAATTGCTTATTTCACTTAACCGGTCAATTAATGCCCCGAACTCCTTTTTTACAAACGACTGCGCCCACAAACACCCTTCGTCGGCGCAAAGCTTTTATTTCCGTTCTCTTCTTACATTTTTTTCTTCGATCAGTGCCCTATGACTCTTAATCAGATCTACAAGATACAAGCTCCGATCCAACTTTGTCGCAGCTCCGGGTAAAAATTAATTTCGTTGCTCTTTACTTATTATGTTGAATTACAATTTTTTTGGCAGAGAATTATTGAAATTATTTTTGAAAAGTAAAATTATTATTTAAGAAAAATATATAAATATAGGTATTGTTTTAAAAAATTAATCAACACTTCTATGTGGCGAGTAAAATAAAGAACTAGAAGTAAAGAGTAATTTTTTTTTCTATCAGAACAAAATAAATGAAAATGTAGTGAAAATGACAATTTATCAACATAAATGCCGATCTACTTGAAAATATTCAACTAAAAATTGAAGTGTTGTGGGCACTCCAAATGCCTAACTGTCTAACTCAGCATATCGCTTAAATTTTTAAGCAAGCATTTTCATTGGATTCAAAAGTCTTCATTTATGTTGATAAACTGTCATTTTTAGCACATTTTCACTTAATTTTTTACCGTCCTCACCACATAGAGGTGTTGGTTTATTAAAAAAAATTATGTGTATCATTTCTACTCCCTCTCCCCCTTATTTTCAAAAACATACATAGCAAAATTTAAGTCAATTATTTTTAATTTATAATTACGTAATTGAATATTGTTTTGTCACCCAAACTGAACTTGTGTGCAAAATTTCGAGGTTTTAGTTTATTAGAAAGTGGGTGAAAAATGGACGAAAAGATTTGTGCTAAGCTGATACACGGCGCAAGGTAATAGAAATGTTGGTAATAAAAATAATTAGCGCTTCTGGCCTAATTATTCCGCTTAATAATAATTGAATCTAGGCCTATAGTTTCTGGCCTATAATCCGCTTCTTCCTACAGAAATGGAAATGTAATGTCCCGTAAGGGCACCACCTTACGGGACTTCTTAGGCCCAGGCAGACTTTAACTAACTTATAACTTGATAAAACATTTTATAACATTTAACACATATTTAAAATTTGCATTTAAAAAGTTCAATAAACAATATGTATAGTTAAATATAAGTTATTTAAACGTGAAAGAAAATATATTGATCTTAAAAATGTACAATTATTGTTAAAAACAGCACATATTTTTAACTGAATTTAATATTAAAAAATGTCCTCCATTTCATTTCCCATAGAATATATCTTTTATGAATTCATAGAAACTCGATTCATTACATAACTCATATTCCATTGCTATCATAGATAGTCCACTTAACCTACCTTGAGTCATTGTCGATCTCACAAATAATTTTTAATTATTTTATCTTAACGTCTCCAATAATTTTGTTAACAGACTGAATATCATATCGGACGCATTCGAGACACGATATTACTAGAAACTGAATTGATACGAAATTTATTTTCTATTCCAGATATTAGGACTCAGCCTTTTTGAATGAATCTAAACTTTAAGAAACAAATTCTCGTGATAAAGTTTGCTTAAATTTTGAATCGTGACAGTCATTTAAGTTTTATTTATATAGAATGATATATTTTTTTAAAAAATATATGAAAGTAAAAATAGATTTTAAAAATATGCATATTAATTGCACTATTTAAACTCTTTTAAGGTAAGTTTTGATGGTTCCTAGCCTATCAATTGTGCTTTTAAATAAAATCAAATTTGATTCCTTCTGCAGTGGTGACGGCAATGGTGAGAAATATATAATGCATAACTTTCCGTCTGATCAAAAATGTTGCTTTCTACAAACTATTGACAATGTTTTATTTCATACAGAATGTGTAAGATTGAAAGAAGTTCT
The DNA here is from genome assembly GCA_019974015.1 of Nephila pilipes. NCBI lineage: Eukaryota > Metazoa > Arthropoda > Arachnida > Araneae > Nephilidae > Nephila > Nephila pilipes. The sequence continues at coordinate 856,358 of BMAW01110146.1, read as the reverse complement.
GTACTTTTAATCATATTGATAACTTCAAATAATGAATCCAATAAACAATATTTTATATATTTAACAGGAAAAGAAAACTTTTTTGAACTCTGATTTATATCGAGGGATACATCATCAAAAAAAAAAAGATTCTTTGAAAATATAATTATGCCTTCTTATGAATGCTTATGCAAGATTTTTTAATAGTTTACATTAGGGGGCAGGAAAAGATGTTTTCTTTTAATTATTTAAGTGTGCAAATATGTTGCTACTGTAATTTCTGCGATTTTTAAAACTCTCTTATCAACTTATATATGGCATTACAATCAACAGGTAAACTTGAAAGTAATTATACAACTATTTAAAGCATTGCTCTATTTATTGCATTTTCTATTTCAATTAATGATTTGGGGTTTTTTACGATGTTTGAATTGAAAATGTTTTCCAATGAATGAAAAGAGATTTATGTATATTAGAATTATTGAAGCGTAGGGAACAGATTTAATAAATTGAATTTATAAGCAACGAAGAATTTAATAATTAGTTATAGTTAATGAAAGAGAGAAATCGGAAGCTACAAACGAAGCAATAATGAATTATTGACAAGTATTAAAGTTATGGGATCATTGGTAGGAAGGATTTGAATTGTTCGCTAAGGATTCGAACCCGACTGATAAGCATCAGATAAATATAATATTAATCTTTAGAGTCAGACACGTATAGAGGAATTTCCAACGGTTAAAGAAAGCTAGGAATTTAAAAATGTAATGGATCTGATTAAAATAACTTGATTATCATCACTATATGTCTTTATATTTATAGAGTGTTAATTCCTTTCAAATGTCAACTTATAATGGTACCACAAAATTAAAGAAATAATACTCGGTCGTTGCATATTTAAATGCCTAATATCGAAAATACAACATCTACTCAACTTGTACTAGATTGTATCATATGTAACAACATGCATAAGGTTTATAGAATATTAAGTGAAATTTTTTTAATAAAAATTACATTCTTAACGTAGTACAATTTAGAAGAAATTTTATTTTAAGTTTAATAGACCTTTTTTTTTAAAAAAAAAAATTAACACTGAGCTTCTGATTTTAATTTTAAACGGTACAGAATTTAAGAAATTCATCATTATTTAAACCTTAAAAACATTATTTTTTAGAATACAAAATGCGATTTAGAAATATGAAACAAACTAGTATTTATAAATTTAAATTAGGATTTGCGTCACTAATAAAATTCAGAAATAAGTCATTTTTTGGCTGAAATTTTTATATTTTATCAATTTATAACATAATTTAGTACTTTTAACCAGAATACTCGATTTATATTAATTGTAATAGAGCCAAACTTGGGTAATTTGAAGCTAGACGGACCAGTAAAAAATTCCAGTTGTCTAAATATAGGCATTATGCAAGTTTTCCAGGAGAGATGAGGTGATTTTTTTAAAAAATTAATTCCTCGATCAAAGATTTAGCACACAAACTTTATTTTACAAAATACATGTATACTGTGATATTTTTTCAATTAAATCATATATTTTTACTATGTACATTAACAAGTTATAGTATTTCTTTTCTTTTTTTCTTCTTTTCTTAATCATATATTTAGTTGCCTTTCTGAATGTAGTGTTTGAGTCATTGCGAATTCTTCCAATCTATCCTGTGATGAAAAAAATTAGAATCTTCTACATGTGAAACCGTCTTTCAAAAAACCTTCGAAATTCAGGTATATGCATCATAACTCCCGCTGCACTAGATAGGTGCTTTTATGGTAGAGAATAATCACCTAGACAAATTTGAATTATCTGTAATTTTTTACCTTTGTTCTAGGGACTGGTCAAAAAATTCGAGTTAACCATAAGTTCGAATTATAGAAGTTCGAATGTAAGTATATATTCTTCGAAAAATATAATACTGCATGTAAAAAAAAAAAGGAATGGGTAATAAAAGAAGGAAATTGAGCATTAATAAGTAATCATAATGCAAAGAAAGCTATTAATTAGAAAATTAAAAAAATAAACATACCATTATCATTTTTCCGGATATCGAAAAATACATCGTTTCCTCTAATCCACGAAGGATAATCCGCACTTCAAGAAGCATCCACGATCCACAAATACAGTAAATACACAAAAACACTTCACATAATAGTATCAACGGCACATTCGAATTGGATACAAAATATCTCCAACTGAATGTAACTATTGTTTACTCAGAGTGCCACCCAACCTGAATATCAACCAACATGCCACTCACAAACGTAAACCACTCGTTAAACGTTTACAATACTCGGCTATTCTCGATCTATTTGAACACGTCTTTAGGAGAGAAGAGAAAGATAAATAAGACAATTTACAGATTCATGTTGATCAGAGAGAATGAAAAGAAAAAAAAAATCGAAGACTTATTCCGTTGGCGCAGTCCCAGTTCTCATGATTTGCATGCAGCGTGCGATCCGAGTCGATCTAATTCGAGCGGGACAGCAACAGACGTTTCCCCTCGTGCCTTCCCAGGCTAAATGTCGTAATAAAGGGAAATTTATCTTGAGAAAAAGAGTGGCTCTTCATTTAGAATCGAAGGACGAACAGTTCAAATAATGCGAAAAAAAAGGGTCAATGTTCTTCGCAACTATGTGGGTGATCTAGGGAGTTTTATGAGTTTGGTAATGCTGAATTTCCGGCGGAGAGAGACATTTGATTATCCGGTGTGCTGCTACTTTGTATCGAATGTAAGGCTTGGTCTACGAATAAAAAAGATTTGAGCTCAAAAATTGAAAAATACATTTTTTATTTAAAAAAAAAAAGGAAGGGGGCTAATGGGTATGATTTTAATCAAGAAGTGAAATTTACAAAGAAGTTTACATTTAATTCCTTTATACTTAATAATCTGTTAAAAAACAACTGAAATTATTCTATAAATTTATAGGCATTAAGTATCAGCTGTATATAATTATAGATCTAAGAGATATTCGGTGGAGGGATGTCGTATATGATGTATAAGGGCTAATATTACTACAAATGACATAGCATTTCTATCCATCGCGTTTTGATTGACTAATTGTTTACTAGCTTTACACTTAGAAACAACACTAGGCTGTTAGTGGTATGCCCAAAGAGATCAAGCTTACCAAAAATTTCTTAGAGCTACCATTCTCCCATCTGGAAACAATTCTCCTCCACTCAGCATTTGTCAATTATTCAAAAACCTTTTGTCGAGGGCTATTGGTGACGTACCATGTAATTCTGAATCACAGCGAAGTATCAAAGACGACTCCTGAGCTAGCAACCGTCCCTCCAAACTTTTGCATTATCTGTAAATCCTGATTCCAGCAAACGGAAACAATATTTAAGTATAAAGAACCAGCAGTACGTAGTTGTAAACCTGACAGATAATTGGAGGATGAATGTCATATGAGACATATAGATTTCTACCCATCGCAAATACCGTCTCTATAATAAAATGTATCTGGATGTAAAATTGAACAATAATGATCATATTCCGTACAATACATAATATATTTAAACGCATTATTGATCCACACACAGACACACAAATATCTTTACCTCTTTCATTTCTTATTACGGCCATGGTAGCAGAGTAGTTATGGTGGCAAGCTCGTAATCGGCATAGTTTTCTTCGAATCGGGGGTTCAAGTCCTGATGCCACTAAAGAAACTCTGTGTAGAGAATTGGCTCACGTTAAATCTATCGTGACTAGCTTTAGAGTGATGTGAATGCGTACAGAAGAAAATACCAGCTCACACAAGTGTCACCCTCTTCACTTGACCATAATTCAAAATTGCAAATTCCATCCCCAATAACCCTCATTTTGCTGGAAAAGACTGATTATTAATATCGCTTTTAGAAGAGCGATATAAATATTTTTTTTTTCAGGAAGACCTTGATAAAGTGGTGCCGAGTGGTAAGTTTGGTCTAAATTCCTTCAAAAATAATCCGTTGAAATGCTAGGAGTTTCTGCATACCAAACTCATACAAGTGAAAATTAATGTTATTAGCAAAAAGACACAAAGTTGTGTGTGTGTTTCTGCCCCATAACTGAACTGTATCTTCAGGAATTATTTTATTTGTTAAAGAACGACGACAAGAAAAACCTTAATTGTAGGTTCTATAATATTACCTTTACTCAGACTACTAATTATAAAAAAAGACTATGTACACCTCGAGAAATTATTTCAGTTGTTATGTCGAAACACTAAAGGTTTCCGTTTACCGGTTATTTTGATTTCGTGAAAGTAATGTTAATTCTGTGGAATTTCTACTTTCCTCCTCAAATCTAGGCTATTTTATCTATTTGAATGCTAAAAATGCACCCGAAAGAGCAAAAAATAATGACGGTTTCTGCGGAATTACATTTTCTCTTCGATTGTTAAAAATATTTAGAATATTTTTTTAAAATCCGGGATACCCGCAAATAAATCATTAAAACGAGGGTAAAAATACTGTTAAAAATCGAAGGAAAAATCTAATTTCGCTGAAACATTCATAATTTCTTGCTCTTTTGAGTGCACTGAAGTAGTTAAAATAGTAATGATTTGAGGATGATAGTAGAAATTCCATAGGATTGACATTACGTTCACGAAATTAAAATAGTCGGTAGAAGAGAGCCTTAATATGCATTATTCGGTCTTGTATAATGCATATTAAGGCTCTGTATTTATTACATACAAGTTTCGATTTAAAAAAAAATGACTCCATTGCCATATTTTTTTCATTTGTTACTAGATTTTCAATTTCTTAAGGTACTTGAAGGCAACTCATATCGTTTATGTAGTACGAGGTGTGGAAATTAAATAACGAGACTGACACTGCTACGTAAGAAGTGCGCATGCGCCAAACGCCAGCGACAGACAGCTATTTAGAGTGAAAACTTCTCCTTCGAACACAGTGCCTCTCGCTTCTGTAAACATATCCGTTTATCAGTAGCCTTCATTTGCATTAGTTATTATTTTTTTGGTTTCGCCGGAGAAATGAAGTGTAACAACAGAGCAACGGAATGTTAAATTTCACATGAAACTTGAAAAACCCGCTACTTGAAAAACCTTAACGAGCTACTGAAACTTATAATTTATTGTAAGAATTGTATAGCAATGAATGTTTATCACGTGCACATGTTTTTGAGTGGTTTAAGCCTTTTTCAAAATGACCGAGAAGACATTGAAGATGGTGATTGTTACATTATACAATACAATATATGTTAGAATGACTTTTCACTTCTCATCGGAAGTATCATTTGAAATCATAACAATTTTCCTGATTTTTGAATGTTTTAAAAATTATTTCCCTCCTTGAACTATTTGTCATTTTATTACATCTACAATTAAAGAAACATATTCACATCAAATTTTAGAAATACATCTATTCTAGTCAATACCGATAGAAAGATTTTCGCGCCTTTTGAGACGTTATATGATTTGAGAATCGCCGTAACTGATGCATTCCTATATAAAGAGAGAGAGACGAAAAGTGAATAGGAGAGAAGGATCAGGAAGAGACTTTGCATGTATTAAAAGTGCTTAGAGGAGTTGGAACGTTATCGAAATTGTAGTGCCCACGACATTGGTGCCAGAAAGTTAAAGGATGGACCGATAGTTGATATAGGATTTGGACGCTGCGTGTGATTATTGCATCCTGACTGGATCCCAGTTTGTGGTTATTGAGATAAAGAAGACATTTCAGTTCATATTTGGTTGATAGTGATTGTGTATTAATGTCTCCCTGAGAAACAACGTGAGGGCTATTGGCAATGGACCTCGCAAATTCTAGCCTCGGTCAAGTGATGATGACGACACCGGGAGAACTTGAAACAACGACCAGATTTAGAGTGCATTAGGCCTGCTACACGGATGCACTTTAGAGGAAGCAAGGCTCGAACCCACAACTCGACGAAAACCGCCAGACCCGAGTCCGTGACCATAACCACTAGGCTACTGCGGTCACCATATTTGGTTGAGAACGCGTGCTAGTTACCGCTATGCATTCATAATACATTTTTTATAATTCTTAGACATGACTAAAAATAGTTTAAAGAAGTTTTTTTCTGTCTATTTATTGATTGAATAGTTAGGGACTTTCGATGGATCGAATCTTGAGTACTGAAACGGCATGTAATAGGAGAAATACAACAACAAAAACAAAAAGACATGTATAACACGAGAAAAACAAGTACAGTAAGACGAATCTAGCTCGACGGAGGTTCTATTATTACTGACAAACATGTTAGCTCCCATTTTACCACAGAACTAATTAATCTGTTAAATGAAATAGAAATCGCATCTGTTCTCACATAAGGCAATTGCTATTTCGTCTCTCAATACTATATTTTCAATACTTATTAATTATTTCAAAAAATTGTTGATAAATTCATTATAAATTGAACATCTAATATTATCTACAATACACTATAAATAGTTTAAAAGCAGAAATGACGATAAATTAACTATCATTATCCTTTTCCTCCCGTTCGTTTAAATAAATAACTCGTGTCTATATTTTCAAGTCTAGACAAAATACTTTTTAACACCGATAAATTTGTTGTAAATCAATCGTTTAGTAGGATCTACAATGTGCTTATATAATCCATAAGTAGGAACAACAAATTATCCTTTTTTATCCCTTTTCAATTTATGTAAATAAATAGCTCATGTCAATATTTTCAAATCTAGATAACATAGTTTCTAAAAGTAATTCATATTTTCTAATCCATCTTTCGGCTGATGAGTAATTGATAAAAAGTAATCCACATATACTAAATAAATAAAAAATGTTATCTTTACTAAGTATTCGTAAATTGTTCTATAATGAAATATTGTACGTCAAGAAATTACGCTGGTAATACCATCACGCCTGGAAGCCATTTTCTTTCTCTTTTAAAATATGTTTTAGTGCTTACAAAATGCACATCACTCTTCTTTACTAATGTGTCGCTCCCGTAACTAAAAAATTAATCCCATTTCCAGAACACGAAATAGAAATAATATATTAGTATAATGGTTGAAAAGTAATCCACATAACTTAAATAAAAAGAAAGAAGTTCCCTTTATTATTATTTATTTAGTTAGTCTCCTATAATGAAATGTTTCACATCAAGAAATTACACCATCACGCCTGGAAGCTATTTTCTTTCTCTTTTAAAATGCGTTTTAATGCTTACAAAATACTCATCACTCTTCTCTACTAACAAGTCGCTTCCTTAACTAAAAAATTAATCTCATTTCCAGAACAAGGATATAGTGAGAAAACAGCAGCAGCAACGCGCTAAAACAAAAAACAAGGCACACTTAAAGAATTTCGTCCAGTTGCGTGTTCGCTCTTGGCGACGTCAGCGAATTAGAGCTGAACGCCAATTGCGTGCCAACTGCAACTTTCTCGTGCCAAACACCGGGAAGTGAAACAACGGTTACTTAGTTGACAGGGCTACAGGATCACGCAAACTTCACCAAATACTCGCCGTTTAGTGCTTATCGTCATCTAACCACCAAGACCACTGACAAACGAGGCGACGATTGGCTACGTCAACGACACCCTTTTTTTTTTTTTTTTCTTCTTCTTTTTTCTGTTCAAAAAGTTTCTCATAGTTAAGGGACAAAGAAAGGAAGAGAATAGTGCGATGCAAGAAAATGAACACGAAATTTTCGCAGCTGGGAAAAAAAATAAAGGTGTCGAAAATTTTTTTCTTCCGCCTTTGGATCGCTTGTATGTCAAAAATAGAACGCCTAATTTTGAGAGATTGTCCAGAAAGCAGTTCTTTTTAGAGTCTGTTTCCTGTAGGTTGAACCTCATTAATTCGGACCCCTTTATTTCGGATTACCCGGATCGATCTACACGAAGACTTAATTTGAGAAGCGATCTACAAATTTCCTTAATAACATTTATTTGTTTCATATTTTGAAAAAAATTCTGTACTAAAACTTTCTAACAGTCATGAATGTATGAAAGGAAAGTAGGAGGGCTTTACAGATATTCTGTGCTATGTCAATAATACTTTAGTTGCGCCTTTCATCCCCAGTGTAATATGGTGTGCTACAATGTCTAAATAACAAGCGCTCTGAAACTTTAAGCCCTTGCTATTGCTCACAAAGTAGACTTCTTTATTTTCTGTTAATAAGATTTCTGTTCGTTTTGTTCAGTATAAAGAGTGTCTCAGCAAATATGTTTTGTTTTATTTCTTTTTTTCCCATGCCCCGTTTAAAGAGACTTCCGATCTTCCGGACCAGCTTTAGTCCCAATTTATCTCACTTAATAAAGTTTTATTGTCCATTCAAACTGAAAAGGTAAATGTTGCTCATTTATTCTTACAAATAATTACTTTTCCCAAAAAGTTAAATTACAAATTTAAAAAAACTAATAATTTAATAAGTTCTCATTACGATTGTATTTATTGATTATTCATTAGATAATTATTTTCTGAATAATTCATAGAATCCTCCCATCCCCCTTCTTCCCATCCCTTACACACACTATCTGCTTCACTCATTGCAGATTCTGAAAACTTCTCCAAAAAGGGATATGTTGAATTAAATTAATATCTATTTTAATTTTTTTTTTTTTTCATTTTCTTTCTCTTTTATTTGAAAACAAAATGAAAAAAAAAATTAAATAAACAAAATAAAACAAAGGTTGAAAAAAAAAAAGAAAGTTGAGTTGTGTGAAATATTTGGGACTTCATTGAATGACAAAATTTTGAAAAATTTGGCCTAAAAGGGGATAAATACAATCTGTGTTTCATTTGCATGTAAACTCAATTTTTATGTAAGTATATGAAGAAAAAAATGCCTATTCAACGAGCTCTTTGCAAGCAAATGTCAACATATACATTAGGGCATTTTTATAAAGTTCACTGTATTCGTCACTGTAACGAGAGTCTAAATTTCATAAGTTCATCCTTCCACCATGGAGGTAGTTTTGAGTTATATCTGATGCAAGCTTCAGCGATTTCTCCTTTTCAGGATTCGACATTGTTTCAATTGACACTCTTAATAAAAGCCTCTACTTCTTAAAATTATTTTCTAAATATTTTAGAACTATTATTTTCAACTCTGTAGCCGCCATATCTTTCTGCATATTCCTAAAACGGCTTCTTAAGTACCCCTTCAGGTACGCGAGGTTCTAACATCGGTCGAGAGTCGCTGGACTTAGAATATCGTACCTAAATTCCTTATCCTAACAAAAAATATTACGAATTTTATTTACTTACTTTTGACTCCATAAAAATAAAAACTTATTTGACGGGTGAATGATAGAGCTCTTTGCAGTGCAGAAGAGATACAAAGCGAGGAGACTGTTGAAATATTTTATTTTAAAGGACGAATTCACAATTAAAAAAGTTTAAGTTTTGTTTAGCCTTACTAACCTTGAAGTATTTACTTAGCCTTTGGACTTAACCGAAACAAACCATAATTTATCCATTTCCAATATAAGAAACACTTAACTATATGACGTGGGCTCTACCGCAATTTCCTCTCCAATCAACACTTTGGGACTTTTAAATGAATTCGTTTGAATTTCAAGTCCCTACCAATAAATGAATTCGTTTGAATTTCAAGTCCCTACCAATAAATGAAACGTGACATATGTAGATTAAAATTAATGACATTAAATGAATACAATTCAGAAAATGCATATATAAGCAGCGAAGGGCTCAATACAGATGTTGGTCGTCTAGTGCGTGACAAAGAGAGAGCGGACATAATTCAAGTGAAAGAACTGGATTAGGTGTGTATTGAGTAAGGAGCCCTTGCAGTAATTCAAGATGTATCTACATAAGGTTAGTGATTCGAACCCTCAACTTTAATTTGTCAAAAGCCTCGAACTCGATAAGGTTGGAAAAATTGCAATCTTGAGTTTATTAAAAAGTTTATGTCAGTAATTAAAAGTTAATAATTATATCACACAAAGTATAAGTAAAAGTTGATTATATTCGTAGATCAGAAAGGAGAAACAATTTTTTGTAGAGGTTTTTATTAAATATTTATAATTATTTGAAGTGTAAAGAATATATCAAACATGATGTTGTCTAATTATATATATATATATATATATATATATGTGTGTGTGTGTGCGTGCGTGCGTGCGTGCGTGTACGTGCCTGATTATGTGTATATGAATAGACCCAAAAGTGTATATCGAATTATTAAAATAGATAAAAAAAATTTCTCATAAATTATTTAACATGAAAAAAAATTATTTCGGTTCCTTCTGGTTCTCAGGTTTGTCTTAAACGCTTTCCGTTACATTTATATAACATAATCATTAGCTTTTGACATCGAATCATTTTGGATGAAAATTAAGAGTGAACAAAGGTAAATAACTATATAAATACCTTTAAAATTTTATATCTGCCGGGAAATTGAAGTGTGTGAAACTTTTAGCAAAGAGACCAAGGAATTAGAACTAACAGCCTTCAAGATACTGGAAAATAATTAGAAAGAATGCACTATATCCAAAGACATAATGTTACTGATATAAATATTGATAAATATAAGTAATGAATATTTTTAAGTATACAAAGCCTCTAAAAATTTTAGCCCTGAATAAGAAATTATGCCACTAGCTCATGATCCAGACATTTACGTAAATAAAAATTAATGAACCGCGTAAAGAAACTCACGCGAAAGACATCGTACTGCATATCGAAAACAATTCACATACAACTCCATTAAAATGTTACTTTTACAATCCAAATATTGAAGAAATCGTTCCGTTTCAACGTACTGTAAACTTAGATGAAAAGGATAAAGGCAATCAGTGAAACATCGCGGTAGCAATGGACATTTATCGCGATGGTGTCATACGGTACAATACATATCGACTGTCATCACTAGAGAAACCAATAAACAAGATACTTGATACCTTTTCAATCACTTTATTGACATATTAGAAAAGAAAAGTGTAACCTTCACCTTATCAAGCTCGATCATGCTGGGTATTGAACCATCGAATGCGTTTAATTTCTTTCTTTTTTATTTATTCTTTATTCGTGTTTCGTCTTGTAATACAATAAATATAAAGTTTTTGTTTTTCTTATTCATCCATTTAAAACCAATATCTTTTCAATAACAGAAAACTTTAAGCTTCCAGTCTTACCATACTTAATTGATTATTTTAATAACCGCTGGAAAAACGATTAAATTAATTAATTTTTAAATAATCGCATAAGGAATGATTTTTCCTATTACTCAAATGACAATGATAAAAATATTTACTTATAATAGTTAATAGATTAAGATCAATAAAATAAGGCTCTAATGAATTCTAATAACTCAAATTTAAAGGAGGGGGGAGAGAAAAGAAAAATATCTCTTTTCATCGTTAAGAAAAAAGTCGCTCAAAAGATTATTATTCATACAGATCGAAACTGTACCTTATTTGATAACAAATATACTAACGTTTAATGCAGTCGTTAATTATTAAATCGATAAAATGATACCGTTACTAAATATTTTAATTGCCGTTTTAATGACAGCATATTGTTTTCTTACATGCAAAATGATAAAAAAAAATCTTTTTATCAACTTTCATATATGGGTAACCTAAACTATTATTGAATCATAATCTCTTTGGGTTCACATTGATAATCTCAAGTACATTCAATAAAGAAATAACCAGAAAAATAAATTGCAAATCAAGCACCACTTATTTTTAATTACATTAAATAATTGGAGATTAATTATTTAGTTTTTAATGGTATTTGCTTTAAGTTATGATGATAAAAATTAACGTTCCTGTTCAAAATATATGTATTTAAAATTAAAGTATGTAACCTATTAATATAGCTAATTTTAGTCAGTTAAAAATATTTAATAACTACTTAGCTATTTTTATGTAAATTAATTTTGTTCATTGTGTTTCTATAAACAAGAAGGATTTTTTCCTCAGTGATTTCTTACAATATCATATAGTACTCATAAAATCCAACCAGGTGTTGATCCTATTAGCTGTAACAATAACTTGTTGTCAGGATTTTATTTTATTAAATTTCAATTGTAGAGAGGAAATCTTTGATGTGGAAGTCTCCTCTCACAATTCGTCTTTCCGAAACTAGTACAAATTTAGACTTTTGAGTTATTTTTACCATTTTTAATGTCTTACTAATATTTTAACCAATAAATTAAAAATAAGGAATCTGTAATTAGTATATTGTTTTGTGTTATTTTATAATGAAGTAAAAACTTTTTTTTCTATGCTATTTCTATTTCTTTTTTAGCTAAATAAAGGAATCGTATTATTATTTGTGTGTATTCCATTAATTATTTACGTTAATTAACCATGTATAATGTTCGTATTAAGTAGACTTCAACTATAATTGGGTCCTAAATTTTAATTAAAAAATAAAATACTTGTACCCGCAATTTAACTTTATGCTCTTCATTTCTTTATTTGTTGGTATTTACTTCCATTTTAAATTATTATTTCAAAATACATATTTTTCATTGTTTTATTCTTATACTTCGGAATAGGAGTTTTAATTTTTCTGTCTGTTTCTCAACCGATATCTTCATATTCCTAAGCATATTTGACTGAGTATATGGAAGCTTTTATCAATATTTAACTATGCATAATTCATTTCAAATATTTCAAATTATTTATAAAAAAAATATATGGAATTTTAAATCGAGTGGCAAAATTTCTTATACACATTCGCGTATGAGGCTTTCAAATTGGGTCGGTAACTTATCAATATATATTCTTTCACAAACAAAATACAATTCTTAAATATTTAGTTTGAGTATCGTTTCCTCTGTTATTCTTTTTTCACGGATTAGCACAATTAATATGTATCTAGTAATAATAACACCACCAAGGAACGATTTTTTTGAACATAGGTTTTCTTTCAAACTTCACGCTTTGCATAACATAATTCTTTTGTACTTTAAATTTTAAGAGCAAAAGGGAACATTGAGTAAAATTGAATTTATTCAATAATTAGTTATAATTTTTTTTTCAATAAAAATAAAAATTAAAAATATATTTTTCATTATTTTCTTAACAAAATAATAACTAACAAATAAGAGTTTAAGCAATGACCCCTTTACCTTGGTGACGGAGTTGGCGACTTGGCGAGAAACTTGGCGCAAAATTTAATTATTTAAATAGCTAGTTTTGATGAATTAATTTTTATAAATTATTTTAAATTAACGTACTGTCATCCCAAACAAGCGTGTGTAGAAAATTTAAGCTCAATTGAGCGCTTTAAATGTGAGAAAAAAGTTTTTAAAGTTTTGACCCAGACATACAATATGGGTAGAAGGAAATCCATTAAAAACTCAATCCACTTTTGGTGACTCCTTCGACAAGGAAAAACGAGCTTATTTTGTGTCATGTTTAAATTATCATCATTTTTTCAAACTGAAAATAATGGAGATCAGATTTTAACTTCGAGATGTACGTATGCCTATGATTCTGTTTATGTAAAGAAAAGCACATTTATATGCGTAAGTAATTATGTCAAGCAATTAATTAATTGATAATCAATAGCTGGATTTACATTTGTAAGTCGCGTACTTACATTTGAGTACTTATTGTATGAAATTCACTGCATTTAGAACTTTAAAATTTTGCGAAATTCTTATACGCAAAATATTCATATACAGTAATAATTCTAATGTTTTAAAACAATTCAGTTTAATAAAATTAAAAATTTTCTTAATTTTATGATTCAAATTTCCCATAAATTTTATATAAATATTGCGTAATACTTAAAATTTGTGAGTATTTATTAGAAAAAAAGTTATATGTTCTCACATTGTAAAGAAAATAACCTCATTTTGTTATACATAAAATATTAACTCCATGAATAAAATAGATTTTGAGGAAAGTGTACCACATTCATAAGAACACAGCATTTTGAGAAAAAGGCAGATATAGATGTTTTTCTCTATGGATTGGCACATTTGTTTAACTACGATTTTGAAATTCAATAAGCGTTCTACTTATATCAATTTTTTATGAATAATACCTCTAAGGAATCAGCGAAACGTTTGCTATTTTTTTAACACACACAATAAAAAAAGAGAAATATTTGAAGCATTTTAGTGTCTCAGTTGTCTCAACTATTTAACCATACCACCCTCCGTAAAAAATCTACCGAGTATCAAACTCAAAGCAATACGAACATAATTCAGTAATCGATTTTCCTCTTAGAGAAAGTCAGACAGTCCAAATAAAAATAATAATAAAAAAAATGCATTCGTCTCCCAAAACGTCTTGATTGATTTTTCCACTTTTCCTCTTCTTCAGCAAAGCACTTGTTTGTATTGTCGGGACACATCCCTCGCCGCATATAGACTGGTTCAACTGTTGTACGCCCTTTGCCCAATTGTTTCCAAAGAGAGTGGTGTGCCATTTAGAGTGTCTCTGCGTGCCTCCTGCGCCCGGGCCCTAGAGGCCGAGATTGAAGGGCCCACTCGATGGCCCGGCCCACCCTCTTCCCAGGCCCCTTCCGCCATTGTTGTGCGTCGCGATTCTATTGTTGTCGGCACGTCTGCTCTATGGAGGTGCTGACTTGGCAGGAATGGAAGACTTTTTTTTTCCTTCTCTTTCTTCGTTGCTTGTACCAATGTGTATGTACAGGCTTTTGCTCCAGTAAAAGTCTAGTAGCAACTAAGAAATGAAAGCTGTTAGAAAGTGCCCCTCATTTTTTTTTACTTTCTTGAAATATTCTTTTTTACATAAAATGATTGTTTTATGGGATGTTCATTTTTTTTCTGGAGATTGAAAGTTATTTTAAAGTGCTGTAAAGGCTGTGATTTTTTTAATTGAATTTAAATGAAGTGGATTTTTATTATTACCTCTGGTATCCTTTTTTTCTTATCGTTTTATTAAAACCATTGTTGGAATGTTTCCATGGACTTTTGTAGCTATTTGAAATAACTTCTGAAGAGAAGACACACTTTGCTTTATTTAATGATCTTCTGATATGTAGACAAGTACTCTGCTATTATTGATAATAACGTTGAGACATTTTTAATATACGTAAGGGTAAAATTTCAATTATTACTGTGAAATAATGGAGATATCTGCATATTAATTAATCCTTATGTACGTAATGTAGAGCTATTCATGTCTATTTGTTTGGTTTAGGAAACCGTAGATTGAAGTAACCTGTAGTATGGAGAATTCAATATGCTGAATTCTGCAATGAATGCATTTGAAAGGTCAAGAAACACTCGGAGAAATACATCACTCTGGGAGGTAACAAAATAATTATGAAATGATTAATTAATAAGACATTTGAGAAGGAAAACAAATTAAAATTTCAGCAGGTATCTTTATTTCGTTCTTATAATCTTTTCAAACACTAAGAGGAATTGAACAGAATAAAGACGTTGTCTAAATGAAAATTACTTTTACAAAATAATCCTTTACTTAGTGCTTTTATATTCAAAAACAAATATTTGTAATGATTAGTTCGGTGTTTAAAAAGTCTTTTTATTGGCAAGACATTTTTGACTCGTACATAATATACAATACAAGAAGAAGTATAATACATTATAAGAAGTAAAGAAGGAGTAATATACATTATAAGAAGTAAAGAAGGAGTAATAGAAGTAAAGAAGGAGTAATATACATTATAAGAAGTAAAAAAGGAGTAATATACATTATAAGAAGTAAAAAAGGAGTAATATACATTATAAGAAGTAAAACTCTAATAATCAACTAGAATTAAAGCTCGAGTTCTTTTATTTGTCATTGAATATTTTAATACTGTGCGGTGTCTTTAAAAAAAGAAAAAGAGGGGGAGAGAACAAAGCATTATACATTAAAAAGGAGGTGTGTTGACCACCTTTGCATTGAAACAAAACAAATGATACTCAAGTTTTAACAAAATTTGAAACATTGTAAAATAGTTTTTGAGCCTTATTCACCAAAAGAACCATTTAGACTTCTCTAATGCAATTGAAGACGATTATTTTTTCTTCGTTTTGTTCGTTGTTATGCAACAAAACGCATTTACAATTCATTATGATATTTATCAGCAAAGTATAAGTCCTACTTAATGTCTTAACCCACATGAAAAATATGGACTACTAGAATGCACCAAAAATAAAGACATTAGGAGACAAATGGAAATAAGAACGCAGGAGAAATAAAGAAATGGCACACAGCCAGCTCTACTTAATGCTGGGAAAATTACAACTTTCAAATCATTAACGTACATCCTATGTAAACAAACAACCACCTTCATGCACCGGGAGAATTTATCGTTTGGTGGAATTACAGGAACGGGGGACGCAATTATCGAACGTTTACAGTCCCATTATTCAGTAGCCGTAGTTCCCGCTCCGTCCTCTTGTGGGCTGCAAAATGATAGAAAATGAAGTGCTGGAACCTTTCATTAGAGGGTACCCTAAACATTCATTATTCAATGTTCGAAAATATTGGCGAACATTTTAAATGGGGGGTTGGACCCCATCTAGGTAGCACGTTCGAACGAAACGATTTCTGGACGGCTTGGGTCTAATTTCAAGGTTCTTCTTAGCGTGAGAAAGCAAAGTATTCTTCTTTTACACAAGACCATTTAAAATAATAATATATTGTGATTATAGAAATTGGCTTTATTACTACTACCCACGTACGAGAGGCATGTATTATTTATCTGGGGCTTTTAATTGTTTGCGAAAGGATCGATTAGATTTTTTATTTTCCTTATTGATTCCTTTTATTGAAGAATTGGTGACTTAATTGGTGACTGGAAAACAGTTAAATTTCATTTGTGTTTCAGTGTAATTTTCTCAATAGACGCTGACTTACTTTTCTTTAGGAACCTATAATTCAACTGATTTCCTTTTCTAATGGATATAAATACACTCACACACACACACACACACACACACACATATATATATATATATATATATATATATATATATATATATAACTTAATCAATAATCAATTTTATTCCTAGCTAAAAATATGTTTATATTTTTTTATAAAATTTTTTGAAGAGGCCTTTTTTTTATTATTGCCTTCAATTGCTTTTGCCAACAAATTCACTGAAAGTAAATATGCTAAATAAGTTTTTTTTTAATGAAGAATTTTTTTTTCAGGTAGAGTTGTCTTAACATTAATAAGTACGTCATACAGAGGAACTGTTGAGTCAGAAAGAGAGCTCTTATAGAATCATACAAAAGAATCACATAGAATTGTACAGAATAATCATGTAGTCTTATACTCGTAGCGTCTTAGGGTCTATTGTTTAAGAGCAAAGTCGTCATCAAAACTGCGACCAATCCACCTTATCATTCCAATAGATGTCGTTTGCGTTTTTGTGGTTGACGTCACCTTTAACATTTATGATTTTATGAACTTTAATGCATTATTTTTAATTTTATTTGCGCAAAAATATGGTAATTTCTTCAGTTTTGTAACTGTTGCTCTTCAAAGTTGAGATATTCTCGTGTACACACACACAGCTTTTTAAAAGAAATTTCGTTAATCTTAGTATTTGAAGCAAATTCCTTATGTTTTTTTGGCCTCATACTACTTTACCGCTCAATAAATATTCATTACTTAACAAAAAAAAATTATACACATTCCCTTGCTATAAAATTAGTTAATTAAATACATAAATTTCAATGTTACCGTTCGTCATAAGAGTTTCTTTTCAAATTCGTTTATAGAATCATTCCCAACCTTTTAAGCATTCGTTCCTCCATACGGATTGGCTCCCTTATACGTACCCCCGTATCTTTCTGGTACCCTGCCTCATCCCCCAAATCTGTTTCACTCATTAGATCCCGAAAACGTCTTTGAAAAAGATGTACGTTGTATTACATAAAATGGTCTATTTTTTCATTAAATAGTTTTTTATTTTTCAAATAAGCAAATGAACTAACATAAAAGTAGGAAAAAAGAGAAACTATTAAGATATTCGGGATTATGTGTATTGAAAACGTATGTTCTAACGGACTCAGCCCCTTTTCCCCCTTGTGGGAAGTGGGCGGAAGAAAGAAGAACTGATACTTCCAGCAGATACAAACTCCCTTCCAAAGATATATATATATATATATATATATATATATATATATATATATATATCGATAATCATTTGATCTTTTTTTATGTAGAAATACCATCATTACTACTTTCATATTTCTTTTCGAGTACTCCAAAACATCTTCTTGAGTCCCCTCCCCCTCTCCAGTCGGAAATTACGGCATTAGTACGTTATAATCCGTACAATCTTAAAATATGCTATCAAATGGGTGATTAAATTATGGTTTAAATACATTTTTAATTACATTAGATTCATGCAACAACAATAACAACAAAAAAGTCTTTGACTCACGTAAAATGGAAGGTATGAATTTTTTTTAATCCAAATAATTTCGAGTTTACTATTTTCCTTCATCCGATGTAACTACTTCCCGTGAGAGTTTTTAATCTGCAATTAAATACTTTTGAAAATTTCAAAATGATGTTTACTACAATCCGAATCATTTATTCTCCTCTTTGATGTTTCTGAAAGATTTATTAGTGCGTGTGTGATGCCCACTGTTAATGTGAAGTATAAATCAATTTTAAATGTGCCTGCGAGCGGCGAATGATGCTATTTTTTTCCGAAGGTTTCCACCTACTATGACCGATTAGGATAATAACATACGAAATTGTGATTCCTTCCCTTTAAATATGAAGCTACCTTTGGCCTGGAAACAAGGATGGGAGAACTTTTGCCTCAGGGCCCATTAAGTATCGCCTTTCGATTGAATTCTAATTTTGTAACCAAAAATTCTAGTACTTTTGCAAGCAAAAGTGCATTATCCTTCCGTTTGACTGACTCTGTTACATCATAATGAGGACCATATAGAATTTCCCCCTTTAGCTAACACTTTAAGTGATGTTTGAATTGAAGATATCTCCCTATTGATGAAAGGGATTAATATAGAATTAGTGGAATGTAGTGAATAGATTTGATAATGTGGATTTTATAAACAGCGAAGAATTTAATACGAAATTGGTAGTAGAGAGGGAGAGAGGAAGCTATAAGCGAAAGAATAGTGGCTATATTGATAAGTGCTGAGGCCGAGAAGTAACTGTACTGGGTCATTAAATATCGGATCCTCATACCTAAATTCATTAAGTACTCGATGATAGTTCGAGAAGATAATTTCTTGAAATATGAATCTCTTTTATATATATTAAACATAAGTTATTTAATTAGGCATAATTTTGAACCGAATTATAAAGAGGTATATAATGTACACTATTCACATAGTTATAATAAATTTGTTCAAAAAAGAGAAATGTATAAACAAATAATGACAAACAATTCATTTTCAAAACAATTCAGACACATAAGAAATGAAACTTAAATAATTGTGACTGATTTGAAATTTTAAAAAATTATGCTGTAAGTAAAACAGTTCTTATAATTCGTAGCACATAGTAAAAAACAACTTTCTGTTTTTCAACAGAAATACATTTATAAAAAATATTGATGGTGACTCAGTATCAGTAAACTCCTATATTATCTCACTAATTACAACTCTATATTGAATCAAAATAAACAATTAGTAATAAGATGAAGCTGTAACCCATGTATAGTACTTCCTCTTCTCCTTCCATTCTTAGTCTTGTTTAAAACACTTGTGAAGTAATAGTGAGATGTGATGACTAACTTATTTTATTCAGATGGCTAACCAAAATTCAATGCCATATCTACTCTATCAGTAGAAAAGATCCCTGTACGCGTCCAATCTAATGTTTAATACAATAACATTTATCTGAAAGGAACCCATCGGTTTCGCGTTCTTAACAGAGCATTATTCGAGGATTCGAATTCTTAACCCTTTGTAGATCCTCTATATCATTGCTTCTAAGGCTCTTTACTCAGTGTAGGTAAAATACAGACGTCTCACTTTGATCTCACTTCAGCTCACTATCTCTACCGCCAACCAACTAACTTCAGTATAAAACTCTTCCCTGCATGTCAATACAGTTTATGCAGTTCTCCAAAGCTATTCACTACACTTCAATAAATTTAATCTGATGCACACAAGTCACGTTTCACTTATTGGGAGAGATTTTCAATTTAACACAATTCCCTTGAGACTTCCAAACTGTTAGTTGAAAAGAAAAAGGTGATAAGAGCCCATGCCATAGCGAGAACGCTATCGCATCCCAAATGACACGGAAATATCTTTAAGAAGAAATTTCCCGTTGCTTAAAGCAAAATTCATATCGGCAGCGATATCGTCTAATAAAATGTTATTACACAGAACTGCGTAACATAACATAATGGAACATTTCTATGAGGTTGAAGTGATAACAGGTCTATGATCTTTATCTTATTAGCAAAGGTTTGATGGAAAAAAAAAGGTTGCTAACCCTTCGTATAGAAGAATAACTACTAAGCATGACGACCAAAATATTTCTTAATATTATTTTCCACCATTGTGATCCTTTATAAAAATTACGCTTGAATCCGAAATCAAAACAAATAATTTCTTAGAAACATATATGTGTACATATCGTATGTATAATAGTACTTGCTTAAAAATTGAAGTATTTTATATTCAAGACAAGAATTGATGTAAGCCAGAAGTGTGCAGTTGCTTCAAATTAAAAGTGTACTTTCAAATCGAAATAGTATGCATTGTCAATTTGTTTTCAGGCAGGAGTTTACGAATCTAAAATAATTTTAGGAAAATTCTGTATAGTAAAAGTTTTCCCACATCTACTACTAGAAAAGAAAATAAGTATTCTATCATAAAATAATTGCAACGAAGAAAAGCGGCTGTAATTTTCAAAAGTTTACTTGATGTGAAAATTTAATAAATAACAGGATTAGCACTGATAAGAAGATTAGGGACCATATTTTTCCTGTCTGGAAAGACAGCTAATATTTTTTTTTTTTTTTTGAAGGAAAAAGTATGGTATCGCTGAAAATTATGCAAACTGGTCCTGTCTGTCAAAATTGATTTAGATTAATGGATTGTTTGTTTCTAGTTGCTGATCGTAGTAATATTTCAAAACATAAAAGTGTTTTTGAATTTAAATGATTTTTAAGATGAAAATGATTTTCCATTTTCTAATGCTTAAAATGTAAATTACACATATTTTTTAAATAGGTAAATATCTTTTTAGGAAAAATTGGTAAAAATGTATCGAGTTTATTAGAAATTTTATAAAATTGTGAAGCGTTAAAAGATATTTGTTTACATATTGTAAGTTTTAGCGACGTGTCTCAAGCGTAGCATTAGTCATAACTAGACTAAATAGCTACAGCTATTTGACACATTATTAAAATATGAATCTCTTATATTATTTTTGAAATAAATAAATATTTGCTTTTTTACAATATTGTTTTTGAAATCATCTCAAAATAATTAATATATATGTATATTTGAAAATAATATCGTTTACACTTAAAAGAAAAAAAAATTCTGTAATTTCGCTTAGAATTATTTTTCGCTCAATAATCATCATTAAAGCTTTGCCTTTGAAAAAACTAGTTATTGAGATAATAGTTTAAAAATGTATGCACACATACAGCCATAGACAAAAAAAATAAAATAAAAACAGAAACTCCTTCCCCTACACATTGCAATATATTGTTTAATATCAATAAGAGATTGATATGCAATATGGCATGACTCTTAATGAAATCACATATTTCACTTTTAATAAGACTTTGTGAAATATTCATGAATATATTCAAAGAATCCTTCAAGTATTTTCAGGTGATAAGAACTCATTGACGAAAATAATGGAGATGAAAGTATACCACTTTTTAAATAGAGAAATTAAAAATTAATTCTTTTAAGAGAAATTAAAAGAATTAGAAGATACAATTATCGTAAAACATTTTGACCACCAGATTTCCCTTTCTGACCTCCACTAAATTCTTGCTATTGTAGAATAAATGAAATGAAATAAATCTTTAATGAATCGAGAATAACTCAAAAAGCGGAGTATGGTAAAGAGATTCCAGCCGTTCACTTTATAATTACTAGACTAATTTAGAGAAAAATTGTTTTGAAATTTGAAGAAACATGTTTCTGAGTATTTTGAAGTGAAAGATTACTTTCAAATTTATTTTAGAGCACATTTTGATATAAATTTTCTAAGTTGCTTGAAGTAACTTTCTTTTTGTTGTAGAAGAGAAGATAGCATTTTGATGAACTGTTCAGAGAATTCGTTTATATCACACAAGATGCACTAAACTTTGATTTTTGATTTGTGTTTAAATATTCTTATCTCTAATGTTATAATATTTCAAGAGAGAGTGACAGTTGAATTCAATGGCTATACTGCTCCAAACGAGGCGAAATATGTTCTAGAAAGGAAAAAAAAAAGTTAAAATTGAGTATACAAGCAGAAGGAGGGTTGGAAATAGAGGAAAATGTTTAGGGTATCCCTGGGTGCGTCACCCATGTTTACTAAATACATTAAACCCAATGGGAAATAAAGATATCCTGAGGGTACTTAACTAAAGAAGTTCCCGAACTTAACTAAAGAAGACAACCCTCTGAGGACTAAATAATACTCAAAAACACTTTGATGAAAAAGAACAATCTTCAAAACACAAACTCAGTTCAATACGTCGCATTAAAAAAAATCATAAATGAATAAATGTATGCTTTGTAAAAAAGCATTATCATTACGATTCCGAGGCAACCCCAGATCCTTTGAAAGTACTCATATAATAAAAACAACTCCACGCATTCGGTTTCTGGCTCACGGTTCGTATAATTTAAAAGAAAAGAAATCCTTCGGTATATGATTGATTAACTCATACTCTTTGTGTGTGTTTTTGCAGTCCAGCCACAGTGATTAACCGGGCGTTAAGCATCTGCATCCCTACTCAACGATTTAAAAAAAAGTCAGTGTATGCTGTGTATTAAAGAGAATAGTTCTTCCCCATTTATCGCAGGGTATCATCTAAATGTTCTTTTAATGATACGTAATTAGTCAAATTGAAACACTTATTAAATCTATTGTCATTTCGTTAAGCAGGAAGGGGGATTTATTTAACCAGAAAGCGTCGGATCTTAAACAGTCAAAATATGCAATTCAAATTGAGAATCAAAGAATTTCAATGAATTTGCAAGAAAAATGAAAACTGATTTCTGAGCCGTTAAAGTAAGTTCCTTTTCTTTTTTTTTTTTTTTTAACTTGTCGTTATAATTACTTATTATTATTTCATATACTGAGAAGTAAGGAAGATTTCTGAGGGGGGGGAATTCAATGATTTTGTTTTCGGAATGAGAAATTTGACTTTTTTTTCCCCTAGGAGAATTTTTTTTTGTTGTAAACTTAGATGAGAGATAACACAGAATCAGTGAATAATAAGTAGTCATGACCTTCAACAATTTCCTTGCGATGATAAGTTTATAACTTATCTGGGGAAAAAAGAGACAAAAATGAGTTGGTTACTATAATTCAATTTTCCCCAATTATTGTAACGAAATTATTAGTATTGTTTGAAAACAGAAAATAACTGTACAGTCAATATTTGAAGGGCTGGACATCACGTTAAGTTTATTTCTAGAAATGTAATAAAAATAATTAACCTAAAATAAATTACTCCTATATGTAATTTTAACTGTAAAACAATCTCTCATCTGTTAGAATATCATAGTAAGTAAATTTTAATGCTTTTAAAGTTTTGAAAAATTATAAAAGTAATTAAAACGAATTTCAAAATCCCGCTAAACCCTTCTTAGGAAAAATCATATTCTAACATTACAATTTTACAATTCTTGAGAACTATTCAAAATTATGAATTTATCCGACCATCTGATACTCTGGAACTAAGTAAGTTGAATCTTTATTGTGATATTACATTTACGTATGATATAATTGAAAAATAAACGTTACTCTAACTTTTTTTTATGCTAAAATCATTTATTTATTTAAAAAGCAATGAAAGAGAAAATATAAATGTTTAAGTAAAAATAACCATTCTGATTTTGGAAAATAAATTTAATGTCAGCCATATACAGTCAACACAAGATCAGAATAACACAAGGTTTTATTAATGCTCTCTCATTAAGTTATTGCTTGTGATATCACTCATAGATATTGTGGAGTCATAGTTCATATATTTTTCCTTTTATAAAATGTAGATTAATCTTTCATTCGGATAACATGTGACCTTCTATTAAGTGATGCGACTATTTACAAACGTCGCACTGAGAAGCAACACGATGGTTATTGGCGAAGGTCCTCGTAATTTCGAACCTCGGTCAAGTGACGAGGATGACACATAAGCTGGCACCTCCCTCTCCAAACTTCTACACCACACCAAAGAGAGAAGTAAAGACCTCGAGTGTTTTAATGTGCATTAGCCCCTCTATACGGCAGCCTTTTGTGGCATCAGGGCTCGAATCCAGGACGCGACGAAAATAACGCCATCCGCGAGTCTGATTATAACCACCAGGCTACCGTGGCCACAACTTCTTGTTAAGAGCAGACATTAACACTTGTATTTCTTTATATTTTGTATTTGTGGATCTCCTTTTTTTCAGAACATGAAGTGTTCTAATTTGAATTTTTTTTTAAATATATTATTTTCAAGATCTCAAGGTCACTGAATTTAGTTGTATGTTCAACCTTCTGGTATTGATCAAAATTATAATATAAAAGTTTTGTTCTTGCATAAATGATTTCTAAAAAATGATAAGTGGTTTCTTTTTTTTTTCTGCGTAGTGGAAAGCCATGTCGATAGATTATAAACGTAAACAAAATGCTTATACGATCGTTGAAAAACTTCATATTATCGAATTCGAAATGGAGCAAAACAAGTAAAAATTGCCACAAATCTTCTTGAGTCTACTATGCGTGAATGGTTAAAAAGGAGGATAAACCTCGTCAGTTTGTTGATTACATTTATATTGATAAAAGAATGGTTTGAAAACTGACTTAGGACAACGTGGTAAACACCAATTTTGTCCGATTAATTTGTTTATTTCTCGCTCAATTGATATTAATACTGTAACCCACGGTTCACTTAACTAGAGACTTAGTAATCATGAACCCGAAACTACCGAGTGTTAACGGGGTCAGAAGGTATTTGTTAAAACATTTTTTTTTTCAAAGTGATAGGAGGAAAATTATCAATGTTTATACAAGTAAGCATTCTCTGTCTTTGAAAAATAAATTTAATGTTAGCCGTATATATTTTCAAGTAAAAATTATCCCCCCCCTCAAAAAAAAATCATTAAAACAGTGTTACCTGTTACAGTACACTACATAAACCTCGCATAATATTTAAGCTGAGGCCAACAATGTCTAGCGAAATATTTTATTCCTTATCATCATTTATTTTTGCAAGGCAATAACACCCACTAGTAAAAATAATGCATATTTAAAAAAAAAAAAAACAAGTGATGAAAAAAATAAAAGTTCACACCTTGTTGTCAATAACCCAGAACTAAATAACCGTAATAAAAAAAGAATGAAACAATTATCGAAGTTCGATCAATTCACGTGAGAACTCGTCAATTAAGGGCGGAGCCTACCTCCGTAAATTAACTTAAAAATTATTCCTTGTTTTTATTTTTTATTCTTTCGTATTTGCTGCAACACTCAGAACCGGTGTGATCTCCGATTTCTGCTCTTCCATCATCTCCGATTCCAAATCTTTGCAAGCGTTGTCGCACGCTTGTCTTAAGCGATGTCTTCTCACTTCACTACCCTTTCTGCTTGACGTTTTCCCACAAGAGGGTCCAAAGAAGAAAATAGCAAGATTAAGAAAAAGCAAAGAAAAAAAAAGTAGAAAGGCGATAACAGAGACAGGAGGGAAAAAAAACAGACTCTAGATTTACTAGGGGGTCCACTATCTGCTATCGACCTGTGATCTGAATCAAGAACCAAGAGTTCTTGAGATGTTTAGGAACTTGTTGATGTAGTCAACAAACAAGATGTGTTTTCATGGTACATTTGGAGATTTTGGTATGCAATAAAGTTTACAGTATATAATTTCATAAAAGTGTCATTACGTTTTAAAATTTTGTAGACATGTGTTTGAGTATGATAAGTTTAAAATAATAAAATTTAAAATAACTGACTTACTTTATATAAGATTTTGTATATTTCTTACAGAATAGTTCCCCCCACCCCCCTCTAATTCAAAATGTAAATTTATTAAGACAGTGCAACCTTTTCCAAATTTACTTTAGAATGCTATAGAAAAATTTTAAATCTTGATTCTAAATATCTAATTTGTCATAATTTAAATTCCATTTTAGGGAAGAGATTCTGTATTTTTTAATTTTGAGCTGAAATTGATCCAGGGTTTTGGTAACAGCTGTAATTTTAAAAAATTAAAAGAGATCTTTTTTTTAATTTAAGAGATATCTTAGAAATTAAAACAAGAAACAGCTTGTAATAAAAATAATAAATTTTATGCACGAAGTTACCATCTTAGTCATGAAGTTACTAGTTAAATTTTATTCACGAAGTCTATTTTTTTTGGTCAAATTAATTGTTTTCTCAAAATTTATGTTAAGTTCTATAGATAAAAAAAGGAAAAGATATCTGAAACGTTATTGACTCTCTTATTTCTTTCATTCTCTCTTTATATATATATATATATATATATATATTTAAAAATAATTTTAACTAAGAATTTTGTCATCGGGGGTGACTTATCTTCAGGTCTATTGCAATCTTTTCCCTTTTTACGAATTTTTGAATTTTAATTAATTTTCGAATTTTATTTATTACTGTAAAAAATGTTTTTAAAACTATTTATCATTTTCTTTTGGTATAAGAGTTTTTAAAAATAAATTTAAATAGTAGGATAAATAAATTTAAGTAAATAATTTTTGTTTCATAAAATTAATCAAACTGGAAGAAGGGCTTAAGACATAATTTGTGGTTAAAGTTTTTTTAATGTCTTTTTCAAATTATTTAATAAAATTAATAAATAAGTGTAGATTGTTTTTAATAGCTTACGTTTACATTGGTGTAAATGAATTTGTTTCCTTTGTTTAACCTTCCCCCCCCTTTTGGTTGAACTATTGTTTTCTTTCTTTCTCTGGGATTTCTTTTCTTTCCTCTTTATATTGTTTCATCATATTGTAAATCCCTAAAATGCGATGGGTTGTATCCGTAATACTAGTATAAACATACCTTTCTCTGTCCTAAGTCTGATACAACTTATAATTATTTTATTTCCGTTTTTGAATCCTTTTCTCTTTAGATAAGCTTTGTAGGATTATTTGGCTTTATTATATAGTACTTACTTGTAATTCCTAAATTACTGGTTTCATATTTTAATTTTTGATTATATACATGTTTAATGTATATTTTTGATTATTTTGTAATATTATACTTTCTGTAATTTTATGACCTTTTGCATTACAAATTCGTATGTTTTGAGTTTTAGATAGAAGCAAATAATATAACTTTAACTTTGATGTTTTGTTTTCCTTAATTTCTGGCTTAGTAATTTTAAGCAAGTAAAATTTTTTGATTTATGTAAATCAATCATCTTACAGGAGCAATTTATTACTGTACTGACTAATTTGTTAGAAATCAATTAATTAATTTTTATTTTGGTGGCGAATTCTTTTATAGAGTACAAATGGTAAGAGTATTTGTACCATAATACTCTATAAATTCTTTTATAGAGTTTAATGGTACAAATGGTTCAAAATACATATATAATTTGTGTAGCGCTCTATGTTTTTTTTTTTATAGTAATGCTTGTTTCATTTATTTATTTGCAATTTGTAAATGTGTTTTATATGATTACATAACTAATATTTCTTTCTGCATTTGTTTTTGTAACCTTTAAAAAGTTTCAACGTTATTTCTGATTACGTGTCATTGGTAATTTTTCTTATATCACAATTTGTTTTAAAATGCCTAATTTTTTGATTAAGTTTTTCAATTTAATTCCCATTTCTCTTTTTATAAAGACTTTTAATTGGTTTTTATAATATTTTAGAAGTATAGTTTTGTGTATTTTGACTGTGTTTTCTGTTAAATTGAAGAAATTATTACTTTGTTTAACAACTTTTCTCTAGGCTGATTTTCTGAATTAGCTGATTTTTGGTTTGGTACCAGATATATTTTTTAAAGTAATTCACTGAAATGTGATGGTTTGATCAGTAATACCGGTAGAAACACATTATTCTATCCTAAAGTAATGAACAGTATTAATTAAATTATATTTCCATTATTCTAAACGTTTGCTTTTCTTTCTCTTGGCTTTTTCATATATATTTTCTGGTTTGCTATTAGAATATTTGAATTTTGGGTTATAAATTTTTAAATATTTTTGTATCTATTAATAGCATTCATTTTATGATGAATATATTTAGATGAGTATTTGATATATTTGTAATTTGAACTATTTTTGTTAATATATATATATATATATATATATATATATATATATATATATATATATATATATATATATATATATATATATATATATATATATATAAAAGTGTGTGTGTAATTATTAATGCAAATTAGATATAATAAATTAAAATTATAACTAATCAAAACCAAAATTAAAATAAATAAATATTAAAATTATTACATAACAAAAATTTATTACAAAAACCATATACTAAAATAAAATTGAAAAAACATACAAATATTAAAATCAAAATTGATACCTATAATTAAATATAATTTAAAAGAAACATTGTATTATAATGCCCAAAAGTCCCAAAATTGCTGAAAATATGTAATATCCAACATCTAAGAATATATATTAAACAAGTAAATAATTAAAAATTAAAATATAAAGCTAGTAATTTAAAAATAAGGAGAAAGTCCTAAGTAATAAGGCCTAACCAAACCTGCAAAGCGTATTTCAAGAGGAAAGAATAAATTAATTAAATTCAAAAATGAAGATAAAGTAATTATAAGTGGTCTCAAACTTCGGACTGAAAAATGTGTGTTTATATTAGGCTTACGGATCCAACCCGCCACACTTCAGAGATTTTCAGTGTGATAAAATAGTATAAATGAAAACATAAGCAAAAATCTTTATTCCAAAAATTAAGTCAACCAAAGGCGAAAAAAGCATAAGCAAAGTAAACAAACTCCATTTACACCAAAGTAAGTGTAAGTCATTAAAAATAATGTATACTTATTTATTAACTTGATTAAATAATATTTTCACAAAAAAAAGAGAATTATAAAACTATTATTTTCATAAACATACACATATGAGGCTCTAAAGTCGTTCTTTCAATACAGCGTGAGGTTATTTATTTATTTTTTTTTTTGATCATGCAAGTCGCAAGTGCTTTATATTTATACATACATATGTAACAAAAAAAAAAAAAAGAAGGAGTTGTCCGATGGAGATAAAAATTGGTGGATAGGAAAATTATGTACAAGATAGAAAATGATTAAAATTTCAGAAAAATTGAATGATTTACTTCAGAGTTACATAGTTACAAAATAACGAGCTGAATAAAACGAAAAATAACGACCCACCTCTAGCCTGGATGCAAGCTGGCTACGTGGCATAGAGTGATAAAACTCCCTTAATGTCTCTTGCGGTATTTCTTGACAAATTTGCTTCAATTGTCGGGCTAGGTCAACAAAATTCCTTTTTAGATGCAGTCGCCTTCCCATCATATCCCAGACATGCTCGATTGGAGAGAGATCTGGCTGGCCAAGGAAGTGTTTGAGCTGTAAGACAGTTCATAGCAACACGCACCGTATGTGGTCTGGTATAATCTTGCTGAAATATAAGGCCAGAGTACTGCAAAAGGAACGGTAGCAAAACATGTCTCAGAACGTCGTCGGCGTACCGCTGTGATGTAAGTGTGCATCTAATGACGACCAAAGGGATCCGGTTATCAAGGGAAATGGCACCCCAGACCATAACTCCTCGTTGAGGGCCTGTGTGGCGTGAAGTAGTGAAAACAGGATCGGCACGCTGCCCTAGGCGTCTCCAAACACGTCTTCGACGATCGCCAGAACACGGAAACGGGATTTGTCGCTAAACACTATACGTCCTCAGTCAGCATCATTCCAACCGGATCGAGCCAAGTACCACTGTAATCTGACTCGACAGTGTGCAGGCGGGAGTTGCAGAGGGCGTAGCGATCGGTACGAGGGTAGATTTCGCTCCATCAGCCGTCTGTGAATGGTCATGGTGGACACTTGTGAGAGGGTCGCACGTCTGATGGTTGATAATGATGAATCAGGCGCTGTGACAGCGGATTTGACAATCATTCTGTCCTCCCGATCTGCTGTGGCCCTAAGTCGACCGCTACCATCCTGACGCTGAAATCTGCCATTGTTCACCCATTCTGGCCAACGTCCTCTAATCGTCGCATTGCTTCGACTCATATGACGAGCGATTCTCCTATTTGTCCAACCTGGCTCTTTGAATTCAATGATATAACATCTTTCAAACTCTAACAGTTGCTCACGAGGACTATTGGCGACGGTCCTCATAATTTTGAGTCTCGGCAAGTGACGAAGACGATGTTTGATCCGGCTCCTCCCTCACCACATTTTCACACCACGCAAACAGGAGGACTTGGAGCCTCGACAGATTTAACGTACATCAGCTTCTCTACATGGTGGGTCATTAGTAGTATAAGGACTCAAACCCACGACTTGACGGATACAATGACAATTAAGTGTTTGACTACAGCGTCCACTATGATAATTTGATAAGCAGAACGGTAGAGAATTGAATTTTAAATTTACAAATAAACGTTCCCCACCATTAAGAAAAACATAAATATTTGTATTTTTTTCAAAGAGAGTTTTTTTTTTAGGGGGAGGGGGATTTTGGTGCGTTTGATTCAAAATATACTTCATCCACAATACTGAATATTTTCCACTTTATTGATTATTTCCATTTCAGTGAGCGCACTCTTTTTTTCTAATGTAGACTCTCAAATTTTATGTATTGAGCAATATTTGTTATTAAAGGAAGTTTGAATCATAAAAAATGTAATTTGTTGAGTTTTATGGAACTCAAATTTTGAGATTATAATAATGCTTTTATAATGTATAGAAAGTTACATTTATAATTATTTTGAACTGATAATTGCATTGGATTGCATGCAGATGTATTCTAAAGTTATGTAAATGATAATACATGCTTACAAATGTAAATACAGTTATTGAATATAAATGGCTCGTGCATAATTATGTAATATAAATTTTTTGAATAAGCAGTTACATAAGTACGTAGATGTCTCACTGTTAAAATATGACAACCGTTTCTTTTAATTAAAAGAGAATTATTTAATAATGGCTTTAATAAATCTTGCAAAAAATTTTATTTTTCCTTGTCGAAGATATGTCAGTCATCTTTAACTTTGATTCACCAATCTGTCCAATATATGCAGGATTAAATACTAATCATGACATATGTACTATCATTTGGAATCATTAGTAATTTCATCATATGTAAAAGAAAATGGAAGGAGCAAAAACTTTCTCATCGGTGAACTATTAAAAACAAATTTCACATCTCATATCTAAAATTACATTTCATACGTAACACGGAAAAATTTCTCGCCCCATAAACTTGAGAAGTTTTAAATAAAATTTCAAAAATAATGGCAATAAAAACTGCATTTCATTTACAGAATACATAAAATATGAGAAATTTGAGATTTTTCAGTTTTTTATTTAACTTTTTTGGAGAGAATTGTTTAAGAGAACCAGGCCACTGGTGATATATTCTGATTGTGAAAAGAATCACAATTTCGTATGTTATAATATCCTGAAAAATCTTAATGAATGAATAAAAGGAAAAAAATTCTGTCTTAAAATACTTAAAAAATTTTTTTTTTTAAGTTTGAAATAAAAAAAATTATTTCACCCCAGAGGGGGGGGGGGGGAGCTCGAAATTTTCAAGCTCTTTATTCGGACGTTTTGAGTAGGATTGTAACAAGTAAGCATGACTGCAGGAAACACGTCCTAAGTGCTCAACAACCCATCATTTCATAAAACAGGGACTTAGCATCTAACATTACCGCACCATTAGAATTCCTCAAACCATCTGCAAAAGAAAAGCGGACTTAAAAAAAATAGTTTTCTCACACGAACTATTCGAAAAAAAAATTCATTCCAAATTAAAAAAAAAAAAAAACAATTTCTCGTATGACACGACAGAAGACAGGATGGATAATTTGAACAAGATGAGAACCTAACCGCAAAAAGAAGAAAGGAGAAAAAAAAGAAAATGAACCTTCTGCCTGTTCATCAAGTGAAAGAAGCCGTCTAGGCCCGTATTGGCGACAGGACTCCTTATATCCTGACACATGGCTGATTCAGAATAAAGGATCTCCTCTCTGGCAGCATCTGGGAAGGCAGAGATGAGGAAGATCGATAAAAATCGTCGCCGGACTCGTCGATCCCCCCAAGGACAACCCCCCTCGTTCCGAAATTTCGAAGCCCTTTTCCGTCGGGTTCGACAGTTTTGGAACCAGGTTGACGCCAGAACAAGACGAAACTGAATACTTAGCTAATGCATTTTTTGGGAAGAATGTTTCACTGGTGCAGAGGAAGAGAACAAAAATGCGTGCGTGACCTTAGAAGAATGCAAAAATAAAATACTGTAAAGAAGAATGCATATAAGGTTGGAAGATTAGAAATAGATGTGTGTAATTGCTAAAGTAAGTAATGTCTAATTGCCTAAGTCACGATTTCTTCAACATAACAGCGTTCCATTTCTGAAGGAACTTAAAGAATCTGTATTTTACTTTAAAACAGCTATTCTTTCTGGAATTACAAAGAAGTTTGAATGTTCTTTATCCCTCTTGTTCAAAAAGGGATCTATTAGTGCTTTATATTCTCTAAAGTTTTCTGATGTTCCAAGTTCTTTGTAGAGTTTTATAATTATATAATAAGACAGAATTTTCGGTCAAAATAACTGAAAAGCTTTTAGACTCCATCCTTATCAATCTCATAGATAACACAACCTTGAGTTTAAAAAAAATAAAGAATCAAATATTTATTGAAAAAAATTGTTAATTAATCAATTCAAACTCAATATAACTCGTACCTTGCTTTTATTTCATATTTTTGTAAAAGACATTCATTACAACTGGTGTATAGTTAGTTAATGAGCGGAAACATTATTTGAAATACATAAAAATAGCATTTTTATTTACATTTAAATAATAATTGAAAAATTTAACGACAGTACACTCTTCTATGCTCTTGGTGATTTTTTTTTTTTTATCAAGGTCAAGATCTCTCAGATTTTGTCTCTTAATATAATTTATAAAAGCCTTTGAATAATACTACAGCCATATTTTACCGCAACAATCACTGGATTATGAAAAAGTAAATATAAAAATAATTTTATACAAAACATTTCAAATGACCTCAATACGAAGATTATTGTCATCTATAATTACTTTCTGAGATAAAAATGCCAATTTTAAGCATTCAAAATATTTCAATCTTACTTCAAGTTTTCAATAACTCTTTATTCAATGAATATAGATGAAATAATATATTATTTGTAAGAAGGAAATAGTAGTATAAATATAAGAACAAATGTGACTATATTTGAATAAAAGTAGCAACAATTTTACAAAAATAAATAAATTAGGATGATGGTACAAAAGTTGACTTGATATGAATATTTTACTCTCAAATTATTTTCAAAAGTAGGAGAACTGGAATAATCATCGTTAAGTTTTGTTCTGTTATTGTACAATACTAAGCGAAACAAAGTGACATTAATTTTTAGTTAATTCTGTTTATTCTGATAAAATTTAATTTATTATTTTAACAGATGTCTCACACTTAAACATTTTATTTGGATCTTTATTGATATAGCATACAATTGTAAAAAGAATTAACCTATTAAAAATGCAAAGGAAATGAAACCTGAATATTAATTTATGTCCGCATTTCATGAAAGTTTTCTGGTGGTATAGTATATCTAAGCACTTCGATCATTCATTAAAGTTACAGAATATTCAGGTGATATATTTACATAGGATTAATGTTTTAAATCACCCGTTTGAATAATAAAAGAAATAATTAGTAACTTAGTTAAAAATAAAGTAAAGGAACAAATAATTACATGCGAAAAGATTTCCTGGTTTGATGTTGTTAAAAGGGTCTTCATTACTGAATGATAAATGGTATTAATTTTCTCAAGGATGTGATGTCACTACACACTTTGTAGGTCACTTTGTTTAAACATTACAATTTGAAAAGAAGATACATCGCTTTACGTGAATAATTGCCCTTCGGCATCATTGGTATTTCAATTAACGACTAGGTTTAGCTCATTAACCATTGCCGCTGTGTAAACGAATAAAAAGATGGTGGAATACAATTCGTGTTTTTAGAATATTAAGTAATCGAGGTAGTAGAAATATTGTCAATTCTGAATGAGAAGGAAACCAGAAAATTAGAACGTTTAACCTTATACGCTATTAAGTAATAATATATCATCCGATCTTTAAATAAAAACGAATTTTCTAATTAAAAATCATTTATGAATTATTACTCGAATCACCTCACTTAACCTGAATTTACCTTTTTGGAAATATTAGAGATGACGATATTCTTTTTAGCAAATATTTGGAACATAAGTTCAAGTTCAAATCATATATTACAAATTGTTTTTATATGTGCATTTGAGTAGTGTGTAATTAATTATATATCACTTACCGGCTGTATAAGAAAAACGTCCATTCACAATGTAGTTAAAACAGTATTTTGAAAAAAAAAAGTTATTTCAAAAGTTAAAAAAAAAAAACGCAATATATAATAGAATAAAATGGATTTTGTAACAAAAGCAATATACGTTGAATGGTGCGCAAAATTACAACAGTAATTTTTAGAACAATTATAAAAAGTTGAAGTATTTTCCCCTTTTTTATGATATAAAAATATTTATAGCAAATAATAGAAATATTTCCTCCGTTCTACACTGTCATATGAGATTTATTTCTACATTATGAATTTGGGAATTTTTTTTTTACCTAAAATGAAAAAAAAAATTTAAGAGAACATAAAATCATGGGACTTTTTTTTTTCCAAATGAACACTTTTATACGTATTATTTATCTAATATTTACTAAGGAATCTATTATGATACATTTATATAAAATAAATTTTTAACACAATACATATTCAGACATAATGCGCAGTACAATGTTATAGAGAAATTCATGGATGCAGCAAAAAATACCGATGGATAAGTCCACTTGAAGTAGGAGAATGATATAATGGTAATAATAGAAAAAGTTCCAAATTCTGTTTCTGTCTAATGCTAAAAAACGTGATCTAAGTCAGAAGACTTTTTTCAGACTGAAAAAAGTTCCAAATTAATATTACCGTAAATATACGTGCATAAGTTGATAATTTTAGAAATTTTTCTAAGTGAAATTAAGAGGGTTGGTTTATAAATGAATTGTTAGTTCGCCAGAAAAGTAGGATACTTTTCCGTTAGTACCCTAGCGATCCGCAAGCGATAAATCGCCAAATATAACACTTTTTTTTTTATCTCTTTAAGTATCTTAAGTTTCCAAGGAAAATAATTATAAATAAAATGCTCATTCTTCGTATGAAAGTGAGTTGTTTTATATTCCCGAACTTGTTTACATAACAGATTCGTTATGAGAAATGTGATATCGGTGAAATCTGTACCCGGCTAACAGAAACCTAAGTTAGAAATTCTACAGGGTGATCAATTTAAGAGTACCCGTTGACTTTTCTCAATACCCTTAAATGTGACGGTAACAGTTCTAACACTGAAGTATAACTGTTTGAACCTCGTTAAAGTGTAGGAAACAATTTCTAACACTGTTGGACTGTTACAACTTTATTTGTGAGGTAAAACAGAAATGGAGACGCTCAAAGTACTTAATCCTGTGATAATTTTAGTTTTGAAAACCATAATTTATTTCAAAATTTTTACATTATCATTCCTTACAGCAAATGTTGAAAATGTTCGCCACCATTTTAAGTGCAAACATGAGCATGTCAAATCAAGTTTTTCGACAAACTTTACAATACAACATTGTTGGCGTTATTGACTAGATTTCTGCAGTTATTATTTGTTTTAATTCACCGATATTTGCAGGACTTCTCCGGAAAACCATATCTTTGATATAACCCCACAAAACATCTAACGGTATGAGGTGGCCTTGGTGGTCAAATGCCTATTGAAATTAAATAGTCATCAAATAATTCCTTAAGCACTTTCATTGTTAGGTTTGACGTGTGTGGAGTGGCTCCGTCTTGCTGAAATCAGCAATAATGTCCTGTATCTCAAGAGAAGCAATAAAAGTTTGAATTATGTCCAGGTACACTTCGGATTTCATTAAAATCAAAGAATTAGTTCAAGCAGACGAATTTTACTGTTGTAATTCATAATCTTACGAAATGAGCTTTCAAATAAAATAATAAAAACGTTGAAAGAAGCCAACGATTTACTCAAATCATTTGCGCAGAATCGGATTAAAAATTACTAATGATGTTCATGCAACTTTATGTTTAAAAAACGAGCTTTTGCATTTAGAAAGTGAAGAAAATGATACTTGCACATTAAATATAAACATATTACATAAGTAGTGATGTTGAAAGTCTTGCTACATATATTATAGATGTGAATAATACAAAAAAACAAACGAGTAAATCTTTAAATTGATCACCTTGTAGAATACCGTAGGTAATACACAAACAAAAATAGCAACAAATGAGGAATGATACTTTTTTCTTCTAACTTATACATTTTGGTATTTTGAATGCAACATTTTTGCAAAAAGTCTCACGAGTACTTAGAAATCAGGTTCCGAATATAATTCATCAAGTTCACTTCCACTCAATTGAATGTCTAGATCCACACCATCATCATTTTCCATACTTGAATTTATGTCCTTTTCACACACAAAACTGACTTCCCTGCCATTTTGCAACAAAATGTTGCTGCAAAATTGTTCTTCTCCAAAATTATTTCCGTTTTGGGCTTACATACGTGATTTGAATTTCGGATAGATTTTCGAAAGATATAAAAAACGCTCTCTCGTCCTACACTTGAATCGATTTATATTCGGAAACATACAATTCATTTTGACTTCACTGTCATATACAGTATGTTGTATAATTCTATTCCTGTCTGTCTGGGTAATTTTTTTTCTGCAAAATTTATTATTTCATACAGTAACGCAAAACGGGCTTTAAGCTATATTTTGCAGTGTAAAACTGCATACTTATGGAATGTTGCAAAATTTCAAATACATGGTATAATAAGCAAATAGAAGTATTAATAACGTCATCAATATATGTTAAAATTGTTATTTTACAGTCTGAACATGTGTTTAGGGTTTGAAATGGATCTTTGCCCCAATATGAAGAAAGCCTCAAAAAGGAAATAAAAAGTATAACGACATGAAATAAAAATAAGAATTTCATACAAATATAACATTAACTTATTAAGGTACAAATGTTATGAAATATGATACATAATTCTTACTAGTTTTTTCCTTTCTAATAGAATCCTTTGAAGGATAAAATTAAATTGAATAGCATGTTTTATTTTCTTATTCTAAATATTTGAACAATTGAACTTTTAAATGTATTTTTAAAATAATTATAGCGCAAACATTGATTAATTGGTACAAGCAGATAGAACAAACTATTGAGTCGGTAATAAATACTATATACAACCACTTTTTCTTGTCAACCGACGATATGTGTATGCATATACGTATTGTGGAATCGAATTTTATTTTTAACCGTACTATTATCGACTTCGTGCAATTCGAATCCATGGTCGCTATTCGAGGGATTCCTATAGCATAATCCGTTCTAAAAGTATTTTACCTGTATTAGTTTATTACATTATTTTGATCACTCTAGTTTTAAAAATCAATGCAATAACATCGTGAAAGGAATATTGATATAAACGATCATCGACTCTTTTTTTAAAACGTTGAAAATATGTCTGTACATTTCAAAGTAAAAAAAATCAAAAGTCTGTCATAAAAACTATTTAATGACGTGAACTTCCAGTTGTTATGTAACATCAATTGCATATTAGTTTAAGTACAAACACTTGTATTCAGCTCTACAGGTTAAACATTAAAAAAAAATAAAAGATGCGAAAGTTAGCAGATATGTAAAAAACTATTCTTCCTAACTGTAGCTTTTCGGAATTCTTATGAAATATTCATTTTGTAAAACAAACCGTTTAATGGAATCTTTCTTAACTAAATTTTAATACACTTTCAATTCTGCTTAATCCGTTTTTTTTAAGTTTTCATCCTGATCAAAATAGAACACATTTTTCACTTGAGTTAGTTCTATGCAAGTGCATTCTTCCCACAACATTCTTTCAGCAATGAGTGCTCTTTTGTGTTGTAATAGAAAAACCATAATATTTATACTTCATTCTATTATGAAACAAAAAAGGCACTCATTGCTGAAAGAATGCTGTGGAACAACTTTACAAGAGCAATTAATTCTGAATTGTTATTCCTCAAATTTATTATCTAATGCTTATTTATATGATATTAATTAATAGTAGTCCTCATTAATAGACTTGTATCCTTTTGAGTAAATGGTTATATTTTAATTTGAAATTGATTCGTCGTACTCAATACCCTTAGAAATCGAATTTTGTGACTGATAAAAAAAATACTCCTCCCTTTCCTTTTCGAATACCTCTCCATCTTTCAACAGGAAGCATTTCTTTATTCAGTGCCATTAAATCTCGACTACCTGCTTATCGAATTAGTGGAACTGCATTCCAAAACACAGACATTCCACCAGTTGTGGGTGTCGATACTTCTGCTCCCAACCAATCAGCATCGCTTTCGTGCTTGGCAGCTTCCCTCCTTTCTAATCCGACTCTCAGACGTATTTGAGAAAGAAGAAAAAGGCATCCACATAAAACAAAACATTGGCAGTCTTCATCGACACAAAGG
The DNA here is from genome assembly GCA_019974015.1 of Nephila pilipes. Taxonomy (NCBI): domain Eukaryota; kingdom Metazoa; phylum Arthropoda; class Arachnida; order Araneae; family Nephilidae; genus Nephila; species Nephila pilipes. The sequence goes on along the minus strand of BMAW01110146.1, from coordinate 817,495 downwards.
GACATTGGTCACTCAGTCACAACGACCTCTGACCCTTTTTTTTGCAAATTGGTACTTAATACCCCACCTCTGGGAAGTGTTCCACATCAGGGGATGTTGTTTTTTTAAGGAGGTGAAATACGGGGAAGAGTTTAATGTTTCGATTTGTAGTTTCCAGGAAGTTTAATGATGAAATTATTTATCCTTGGATTGAGCAATAATGAAGAGGAGAAAGTTTTGTTAATATATATGCTAAACGCGAGAGGGATTTTTAAATTTTGTTTTTGTTATGAGGGTTGACCTTGAAAGGATTGTTCAATAAGTGCATGATTGTTGATCATAATGAAATCTCAAGATGTATAGAGCCACGAAATTAAATTTTGTTTTAGTAAGTAGTACGAAGGTTTTTCAGTACGAAGAATGGGGTAATGGGGTATTAGATGTGTGAAATTAGAATGGGGAAAGTCACTTTAGTACTGTCCATTGATCTTTTTTCCTTTTTTAAAAAAGACCGTAAGTTTGATGTAGTCTCCCAAAAAGTCATCATCGTAAATTTTACGGCTGGCACCTTCCTTGGAAGCAATCTAATCTTCCTTGGAAGGATCTAGCGGAAGCAACTCATTGTTTTGATTGTTACTGGATTTCCAGGGCACAAGAGGAATCCAGATATCTTCCATGGTGTTGAGTGGAGGCAAAACAATGATGACGACCAGACATGGCGGCAATCGAATTTTGATTTGGCAGCAAATGGTTGTCAAATCAAAACTAACCTATGAATCAATGTTACATTTGTTTTGATGTTATTTTACAGATAGTAGCACCCAATGGTAACACCAACTAACTTCAGAAACACCGTCAGTCTACGAACACTGGCACTTTTCCAGCCAACTTCATGCATCAAGCTATTTTATTTGAAGGTTTATTACGGATACAAAAGAAAATATCTCTAATCAAGTAATGAGAACAACAGTTAAGATAAGTCTTACGGTTTCAGCATTCACATCATGCCAAATAGATTATAATTTTGAGAATTCTGAATTTCGGTTGAAACAACTTCTTCGCTCCTCCTTTCATTACTTCAGATTTTAACAGAGACTAAGCTCGAAACTACGGTCTTTGATTTACTGCTTTGTAAACCATATGGGGTTGGTGAACTATTAAATCTCAGATTTTTAGTTTAATAAGCTGAAAATAATTTCTTTAATCTAGAATAAATCAACACTGCGTTTCATATTCTGAGTCTGTTCTTTAAAAATTAAGTCTATTTTCTTAAAAAAAATTCTTAAAAATAGAACAAAAAATTGCAAACAAAAATAGTTACGACAAAAATATGAATTTTTTTTAAATTCAAATAATTTTTTGTGCATTAATTTTTTAGTCATTAATTTAGTTTTTCTTTTATTAGGATAAATATCTCAAGTAAATATATCTGTATATTGATTTTATATTCAGAATAAAATCTGAATTTTAGAAAATGTAAATTTTTTACCATTACTTATTATTTTTCACACATAATTTTACAATCAGATCAATCGAACACAAACTGAGAATCACTCTAATGAAGAAAACACTAAAGCTCAAATTCTTTAATCATTATTTTTATATCTTGAGCAAATTTTATAGCGATATGAAAAAATGTAAATCATAAAGAACGTTTTATGTAAAACATAAACCTAAAAAAACGAATCGTAAGAAGAAGAAACCGTAATCATATCTAAATTAAATTGTATTTCACAAATTACTGAAACCAACATTTTTTTTCACATTGCCATTCTGAGAAACTCAAAGCCTAAATTTAACACAAAAAAATTAAATTTATAATTTGCGTAGGTGAAAGTGACTTTGAAACCCCCCCCCCCCCCTACTTTGAAGAAAAGAAAATTCCATGTTATAATTCAAAACTTAAAAATAATTTTTTCTGACATGAAACTGATCATTATCATGAGTAATCATTTCAGAACAGAACAGTAGAGACCTCTTCTATTAAATAAAATACAAATTTATATTTGAAAAAAAAATAATAATCAAACTCCATCTATGACTGGTTACGTAGGACACTTCACAATAATCCCAGAGTTTGAGTAAGAAGAATTAAAAATTCGGATAGACACTGTATCAGTAACTCAAAAGAGGCATCAAAATAGTTTGATTTGTCAAAAACCCTTTAATCTAACTTTTTAATCTTGTTATGGATCTATTAATAAAATCCATTATTAATCAAATTTGGTTAGTGATGGCAGATTTAGTCGCTTTAAAGATGCGTTACGAAGAGTATCGTAAAATTTTACTTATTGCTAAAAATAACCGAGATATCTGAAAAAAATTTATTCTGCTTATTAATTGAGTGCGTAATGTGGCCAACTGCTGTTGATTTGTTTTGTTTCAGGAAGTCATAAATTGAAATAAACTACAATATGGAAGAAGTTTATCATTCTGAAGAGTGACTCTCTAGAGAAGTCTTAAGAATAATCGATTATTTTTAATAATAATGAAAACTTAACGTACCCCATGATAATTATTAAAATTTAGAGTACCGCAGGATAGTAAGTAAAACTTAATTGCGCGTTCCGCCAATCTACGGCTTTCTGAAACCAAACAAATCGACATAAATAGCTTTAATTTACAACATTATGTACATATGGATCAATTAATACGCGGAATAAATTTTATTCAGAAAGATTGGTTATTTTTAGTAATTATTAAAATTTCAAATAAATTTTTAAAAAAACGACATACCACACCGTACAGCAAATAATTTCGAAAATTCATCTAGCAGTTAAAATAGTAGCATGCTCCACAAAACTTAAGTTAGCTAAGTTTTGAATTTAATCCAATAAGATACAGAATTTTTTTTTTTTTTTTTAAAAAAATATTCTCTTAAATCTGAGATTTTGATGAACATTTTTAAGCGACTCTAAGCCCAAAATAGCGCCATTCAGATGCTTGATATGAGCAATTTATTGGACACATTTACCTTTGTAAATCAACCTCATGGATTCATGAACTTTATGGGTGGGTCCCTTATGAACCGAAAAATCTCATAAACCCACGAAAATAGGTAGCAGCTGGTCCGATAGCTACGCCCACCTAATGCACGTGACAGGGGCTGCTGAGAGGGCCCCTTTGTTGCCCTCTTGGGGATCCATCTTATCAGGACCCCCCATCTTGGAGTCGCGCGCTGTATTGACATCCCCTTCACTCCCCCATCTCGTGGTCGTTCCTTATAACCATTACTTTGTAAAAAATTCTCTCCTCCGATATCTCTTTGATAGTTATGATAAAAAGGATATCGATGACGGGTATCGAATCATCTGACACAATCTTAATCGTAAACTCGTTTATCGTAAATGATGTGAGAGATATCTTCTAAGAGATAAGAATTATAAAGTGGTTTTAAAAAGTCCGTGATACTTAAAAAAAAAAACGATTGACGCAGTAAATTTACCATTAAGGATTTCTTTTTATGAATATGTTAATCTGATCAATCATTTAAACTACCGATGGCTTGATGTTGTAGATATAAGCCTATAGGGACATTGTACGTACGCTGCTTGAAAACTTTCAATCATACTGTTGACAAGAGTGCTTGTAGGTGTTTGTCAAAAAAAAAAGTTTAAACACTTAAATTATGCAAACGTGTTCATCCTTAGAATTCTTTTTAGCTCTCTTAGCATAAATTGAAACAAATTCAGAATGTCATTTTTGTTTTTGCTGCGTCATCATTCACCTCAATGAACTACTATAAGTTTTCGCTTATCCGCACGACGGGAGAAAATACAAATAATAATGAAATGGCTGTCCGGATAACATCATTGATTATGTATAATGCATACATTTAAATAACAGTAAAATGATGATCTGACAACTTTATAGAAATGATGCTTGTAAAATTAAGTTCTAATATCTTTTATCAGAATACACTTTTTCAACGATAGAAAAACTATAAACTGAATAATATCGCTACTCGCAAGAAAGGAAAATTTTAAATTACTAAAAAATACTCTTATACTTTTATTGTATTATTATCTCAAGGAAATACAAGTACATCAAAAAATTATGAAAGACATTATAGTATTCCTCAAATTTTAATTAATCATTGCAAAGGGAATAAAAGTACTCTTATCTACATCACTTTTAAAGAGGAATCAAAATTTGTAAGAAAATATTAAAGAGGGAAAAAAATTTTTTAAAGAAAAATCAAAAAAAAAAAAAAAAAAAAAAATGAAAACAGTGGCCATGGATTGGAAAATTATCTTCTTTTAAATTTTGAGTTTCATAATTGTTTTTTTATTATTTTGCATGGGGTAATATAATGCTAAAAACAGGGTTGGAGGAAATGAAAGTTAATTTATTCATCAAAACAGATATCATTGTGATAGAAAACAAAGAAAACATTTACTTACAAGTTGTATAACAAACAAATGAAATCATCAAAAAATCGTTGTTAGTTGAAAAGTATCAGAAGCTTTGTAAAGGGATTTTCAAAAAATGGTTTGAACAAACAAATTCTGAAGCTTATAATAGTATTAGGAGACTCTTACAAAATTATGTAATGTTATGAATGAGTAATAGATTTTTCGTGAAGATAACTGTTATATAAAAATTCACAAAACTTAATAAATGCTAATGTATAATCAATTTTAAAATATTGATTAATGTAATTAATTATTAGCTTAAAATACAGGGTGAAAAACAAAATAATCAAAGAGCTTAAATTAAATATATTTTTAAAAAATTACAAATATGAAAATAAACAATGTCTTATAAACAAGAGAAATTTTTCAATTTTGTTTCCAAACACTTGCAAATGTTTCATGTATCATACTTTCATTACATGATTGATATTTTTACAGTAATTACGATGGACCAACATTTTACAGTGACGTACGCAAGTACGACATTTTTACGGTTACTCCTCAAAAGATGTTACCGTGACGGACCGAAACCTCCCTGAAGGCCCCTTATTGAAATGATTACCATACAAAATGTCAATACAAATATACATAACTAATATTTATTTAAATAAATTAAAGGGTTGAAATTATTCGGAAAACCAAATCTTAAACGATAAGTTATTAAATTGAATATATTTAAGCTAAGTGTAATTAAAGTTAAAGCAAACGATAAATTATTAAATTAAATATTATGTAAGTTATATGTAATTGAAATTAAAGCAAACGATAAATATATTTATAATATACTATATTATTGAATCGAAAATATTTAAGCTAAATGTAATTAAAGCAAACGATAAAAAATTGAAAAGTGATCTAGTTTCCCCAAAAGTGATCCACCTAAAACAGTAGCCCTTAGTTGGCTAATAACAGATTAATAAACTTTTTTCTTAGTGCTTAAAAAATATTTAAGACTTTTCTGTTAATAAACAAAAATGTTCTTTTGTGGACTTCTTTTAAAAAAAAATTAATAGCTTCATCAAAATTAATGTTTTTAGTTACTGCATTTTCAATGGAAAAATTTGCCAAACCATTAAGACTTACTTGGGTCATTGTTGATTGAAGAAAGCTTTTAACCAGCCTCAAATTTGAAAAGCTTAAGAAACATCCAAAACAAATGCCTGAATCTTGGAAGTTTATTTCTATAATGAACTCGAACATCTTCAATGAAGATCATTTTATAGCTTAGACCGTTACATTTTTTGCTGCTTGAAGATGACATCTCAACCGTTTAATTTCTGAAAAGATTTCATTTTTTTTTCTCTATCTTATTAAAAGTCCCTGTGAGTGAAACCAACGGAATTCAATTTAAGGTTCTTCACCCCTGCCGTTTTCCCTTGATCAGAGAGCTGGGGTGCTCCCTCCTCATAGAACGCCTCCGGGAATATGTTATTGCCTTTGCTGGCACAGGGGCATTAATACGAATTCGGATGTAATCACAGACATATAAAATATTTCGAACATTTAGTTGTGGAATACCCAGCTCACAGCTAGCATGCTGTGTTGATTTCTGTGTTCTAAATGTAAAACGGTCTCAAAATCTATTTACTACTATGTGTGAAGAACTTATATATATAAGGGATTCGTTTTTTTTTTTTTTTAATGAATGCTCTCTGCTCTGAAACAAGAGATAAATATTTAGGTTATTCTAAAGCCTAAAACACATTCAGGTGGTTTTATGCAATCTGAGTTATGCAACGCGCAGAAAATAAACAATTTCTTTTCAGTGCGTTTCTTTGCTCCTTTGGTGGCTCGAATGTAAAAGTATGGAAATATAAGATATGCTTCTTCTTCTTCCTATAAGCAGTGAAGAGTGTCATCGATATTTTTGCTGTTGTATACCATTTTAAAACCATTATTATCTTATAATCATTCTATTTTGTCAGGATTTAGAATTCAAATAACTGTAATTTTGCTTTCAATCAAAGTGTATGGTCCAAAATCACAATTATTTAGACAGAATATTTTGAAATCATGAACACTTCTTATCAATATTATCTGAACTATCTTCTGGTCATTGTATACAAATATCTCTTATTGAATTGCAATAGCTTAATAGTCCGCAAATGAAAATAAACAATTACTCGCAATCAATTATGTCAATAAGGAAGTTTTTTTTTTTATGTTATGAATGTGTAAGAAAAATAGCTTGTCAAGCTCTATAATGAATTCTAGGTATCGATATAATCTTATGACGATAATTGTTCAATTGAATTTCTGCGAATTCTGTGAAATACTACATAATTATATATATATTAACAGTAACTCTGAACATACAAAAAAAGAATCAAATGGGACATTTAATTTTCTGAACTGTCTATCCCAACTAGAGTTTCCTGTGCATTATCTCTAAATTTAAGAGATCCCAATCCAACTTTTAAAATTATCTCAATTGTTGTATGAGGAAAATGCAACTTATCAATTCGAAAGAATACAAATTTAGAAAGCATTCTAAGGTGACAACAAATTGCTAGTGATTTCTTTAAAAGGCTTGTTTTTATTTATTATTATTTAAATGCATATGCACACATAGTTTTTAAATCCATTCATTAAGGAGCCATCAAGAACTAAAGGCTAGGTTCATAAATTTGTGGTAGGAAAAAGAGAATCGAGTCGAAAGTTCAAGCTCTGATTCCTCCAATAATTCATCGGGTCATATAAAATATGAATTGCGCTTTATGTTAAATAGAACTTGGCCCCAAAGTGCTTACTTTTGATTTCTTACTACTTTGAAGCAACGCGAGGGCTATTGGCAAAATGGGCTAAAACGAACCGAGTTCACCAAGGATTTGGAGCCAAAAAATCGCCTTCCTCCGAGAAAGGTCCCTCGGTATTCAAAAACTTTACATATGAGTCAAAAAATACGTAATTTGTACAGGAATATAAAATCTCTTAAACAGGGAATTCATACAAGATAAATCTATTCAAACATATTGGCGATGGACCTCATAATTTTAAAACTCTGTCAAGTGACGAAAACGACACTTGAGCCGGTAATTCGTTTTCCAAATTTCCATATCCCTCAAACATGTGGACTTAGAACTTCGACAGGCTTAACGTGCATCAGCCCCGCTACACTGCAAGCCTTCAGAGGCATCAGGATTCTAAACAACGCCGGCCAAGACTCATGACCACAACCATTTGGCTACGGAGGTTATCTTTTCTAAAATAAATTCCATACCTTTAAAAACAATTTGTAAAGACACCTTAAGGCTTACTAATTATTTTCAAGATGTTACGTCAAAGTTCAGAAATTCACCAGGTCATAAAATTCCGATTAAAAAAAGTCTTAGTGCTGTGAATTTACGTAAAGAAACTACTGTAAAATAAGTTACCTTTCCTCTACAACAGACTCCATGACCTTCCGTAAGGTATTGAAGCTTGTTGCTATTAAGAATTAGAAATTCCTCTTTGATAAACCAGGAAAAATGCTAATAACATTAAAAGGAAAATAGCACAAGGTACATTGAAGGTAAACTGTATGATAACCTATTTTATGTACTTTTATCTCACAATACATTTGAAAAATAGAAAAGAATTTAGGTTAAAATGACTTTCCTTAAAATTATTATAAGACGAAATAAATTACTGAGTAGAAACTTAAAAGCTAATATATTTCTATAAAGGTGTACATTTAAATAATTAATGTCATTTTTAATGTAATTATTCATTTACAAATCAAAATTTTATGAATGGATTTTATTTTGTCGGAATTTAATACATATGTAACGCTCCTTCCTTCCCTTTTTATTTTAAGAATTCCAAATTATTTTTTAGGCAAACTTGTGAAAACACAAGGGAAAGGGGTTATGTAAGACTTAAATTATTACTAAGAAATAACCGAAATATCTGGACAAAGTTTATTCTACATATTAATTGATCCTAATGCACATAATGTTGTAAAAGATAGTTATTCATGACGATTTATTTGGTTTCAGGAAGCCGTAGATTGAAGTATTCCTCAATTCGGAGAAGATTAAGTTCAATCTGCTGAGTTCTATAATGATGTCTTTCGAAAGGTTTAGAAATTCTGAAAGAAATTTTTAACTTTGGAGGGTGACTAAGTAGTGAATAATAACAAATAAAAATCAAATTTCTATCTCGATTATTTTTAGTATTTATTGAAACTTTTTCGATACCACGGGATACATAACAACGCTGCAGGATACTTCAACTAACGGCTTCCTGATATGAAACAAATCAACATGGATAGATATCATTATCAACATTATGCATATAAAGATCCATTAACATGCATAATAATTTTTTTTTCTAGATATTTCGATAATTTCGTAGTCATAATCAAAACTATACGATACCACCTCATATGATCACTAATTTAAAGTTCTCCATTTACATTTTTTTTAATCTAAAATTACGACTGAAAATTCCACCAGAGAACGAATCCAACAGGTGGCAGGAAAAAAAAAAGGTTCCATCGTCATTGAGCTCGGAACAAGTCGTCACAGTAGCTACTGTGTATGTGGGGAAGAAAACACATTGTCATGTCTTCTCCGGCGGACTTATTAATGTCGGCAATTACCTAGGAAATGGTAAAGGGGCCATATTATTCTATGCTAATGTTCTTCTGCAGACAATGGCCGGTCCTGCGGTGGGACAGGAAGACGTGGACGTGACGAGAACCTTAAAAAGGGGTGCCTTCTTTACCTTTTTTTTTCTTCCTCTCTTTTTGTATTTTATTCTTTTTTTTTTTTCTTCTTCTTTTTCGTTCGGCTTTCCTTCTCGTTTTGTTGCTGCTACCACGTGCGGATAAGGTCAGGGCTTTAATAGTAGGAATTTCTGAGTATCGAGTCGAGGTAATTTGTGTGTGCCGTTCATTGCCGCCTCTGCGAAATCTGGATTGATGGTTATATTCCTGGAGGGATCCCATGGGTGGATGAATGACACATAACGTGTTGAAAGTTCATTCATGAACGCATGCATGCATGGTCTGGTTGTTGGATTCTCTCGTCGGCTCCATTCAAAAAGATGGAGATATGAATCGGTTTTAAATAGTCCTTTACTTATTTTTTTTAACTTTTTTTTTTTTTTTTTTAAAAAAAAAAAAATGACATTGAGTTTGGTTTTTGAAGATTTTTGAGTAATAAATATACCAATACAGAACATTATTTTAAGGGTGGGTCTAATTTATTTAAAATCGTAATATTACTTGTAGGTGCGACAATGGAGTGTTTGGCCATTTGGTCTCTAACATCTTGTCTTGATCTATGTGAAATATCGCGTAACACTGATTTCTACACTTGTTCAGAGGTTAGGAAAAATTAAAGATATTGTTTTACATTAAAAAGAAAACTATTTTAAAGGATTATATGAATTTTTTAAAAAAATATGAGATGAAAGATTAATAAAAATATAAGGAAAATTGTGAAGTTGCGCCAACCCATGATAGTAACTCAAATTTATATACCATTTGAGTTTCTAAAAAGCGAATATGTACTTCCCAACCTGAGCTGAGAAAAAGAATTTAAAGAGACAAGGAATAATTCAGTTATTCTCCTTATTACTCAATCATTAGAAATTTGCTGCTTTTTGATTGATTAATGTTTATTAACTTCCAACACAGAAGCAACCAGAGGGCTGCAGGGGACGATTTTGCTCCTCGGTCAAATGACGAGGATGACACCTGAGCTAAAATTTCATCTCCAAATCTCCACACCACTCCATCGGGAGGACTTAGAGCCTCAACAGATTTAGCGCGTATCAGCCACGTTACACAGTGAGTCTTATGGTACAATCTGACCCGTCAACACAAGGTAGTCAGAGTTCGTGGTTACTAAACAACTAGTTAAGGGAGTATTAATATAAACTGAGCGATAATACCAGTTCCAACATCGATATGAAGCTTCCTGCGTTACGAGCACTTGCATTAACTGCGTCATTTGATTGTAACAAATATATATTTAATTAAAGAGCACTTTATTCAAAGAAAGTTGAGTTTGTTGATGAAGAATTGTTTTTTACTGGCATTTTGTTTCTTCTTAATATCTTGCATGTCAGATCTTAGATCTTACTTATACTGTGCCTTATTACGAGAGAGATAATAACTTAGTAATAATTCTGTTAGTCTAGTTTAATATATCTTCCTTTTCCACATTATCTGAAACATCATCACCTAGAACATCTTTAGTAGTATTTCATGTTTTAGTCCCTACTATTGGCCGATTATAATGAATTACTGATCACACTTTATACAATTATGAAATCTTTATAACACTTAAAATTTGATCTCTACAAAAAGTTTGGACGTACACTTATTGCATGGTATTTAAAATAATAAATCCTAACTGGGACATTTTATTTTCCGAAAAAAGGTGTTCCATATATATGATAGACAAAAAAAAAAAAAAAAAAAAAAATATTTATGTATCTGTTCTTAAAGAAAGTCGTGATGTCATCCGAACAAAAGATTGATTTGAACTTCATAAAAAGAAAAATAAGAATTATGATACCATGCAATATCCAGGAGTGATATCCCAAGCGATTGCTTATCGAGGGAGTCGTAGTAAAACCACAGAATCGGGGGTTACTGGACAGCGAGTAAACCGGGTCTGACTGTACATCTCATTTAGTTGCAGAATTACTAGCAACTTCAATTTCACATAATTTAAAGTAATAACCTGAATATAGAATATTTAATGTAGATTGTAGATTTTTTTTAAAATAATTTTTCGAGAAATGACCTTAATTTTTTGTTTACTTAGCACGTGAGTTACAAAAGCATGCTATTCCAGAAAAATGACAAAGATTGTGATGCTTTTTCTAATAATACCATTGACTTCATGGAATTTTTCAAAATTTAATGATCGAATTTAAAAATTATTTATAATCAAATCTTAAGAGGGGATTTGTACAATGATTAACATTTTAAATTATTTTAATTTTGTGGTCAAACATTTTACATATTAAATCGAGCAACAATGTATTAATAAGGTATATTCAGTTTGATGTTATTCAATTTATATAAATGAAAATACTCAAAATGGGTGACTTTTTAAAAATATTATTGCCTATCGATAAATCTATTCCACGCTTATAATTTAAACATTATAAAATGAATACGCCTACTTATTTTTTCCCAAAAATATTTTAAGTATCAAAACTTATACGGAATAATGAAGCAGTATCATTATTTATAATAAAATATCTCGTATTATCAGAATAAAAAATATTTACTATAAAAATGGAATTTAAAGACACTACTCGTATATAATATTAAAATCCTCTTTTAGCATGCAAGATCAATATGTTTTTTTTAAACTAAAATATTATTTGGTAATCAAAACGAACTCTGAGTTCAAATAAATTGATAAAAATAACACAAATAGCTCGATATTTCTAAAAATGCATTGTTTTTATTGAAACTTCTTTAAAAGCAACCAAGTGTCAAACTTAGAATTCAAATTCAAGTGCTTATTCATGGTAAATTTAAACAAATGTAACAAAGGCAGGAAATTAAAACGGGTCACCCATGTTAATCTGAGACATCACGAAGGTCCTTGAACTGATATTGATATTTATCAAAAACGCAAATAGACTCAGGTTGTTATTGTTTCGTTTGGTGATGAGAGCTATCTCATATCATCTTAAGATATTCCAATGAGAATCATTTTAACGGATTAATTTTAGTTTATAAAATGTACTTAATAAATTAAATAGAACTTTAAATAGAATGGCAAGCTTTAATAATAAAAATTATCCATGAGAATTTGTATCTATACATGGCTCGAGGGAATAAAATGAAATCGAATAAATTATCTTTGATATGATTTGAAAAACATTAGCGGTACATGATTTTAATGATCCCTTTAATAAGCAAAGTTTCATTGATTGTATATGCAAATAAGTCGTTGAATATGATGATTCTCTCCACAGTTGAGATCATATAAAAGATACAGGTTCAACCAATTCATCGTTTGAAAGAATCGGACTTATATTTCATAAAAATAATGGTAAGTGTTAATAAATGTAACACTTTTTTTAAGCAATTGATGTAAAAATTGGATACAATCACTGAATTCAGATGTAACAATATTTCATAGCTTACCAAAATACTAACTGAAACTTAAGTATTTTTTTTAATTCAAGTATTGGTACATCTGAATTCAGTGATCAAATCCTATTCTAAAATAATCTAACCTTGTGCAATACAAACTGGAATTGGGTATAAAAATTGAGTATGAAGATGAAAGTTGTTTAGAATATCGAATAGTATCATTCCAGGAAAAAATTGAGTAAAATCGTTAAGAAAGTACTATACCAAAGATATTTAAACATGAACTGTTAGAAAATTTTAAAAATTGCAAAGAAATGCTTAATGATAACAAATATTTCTCAATCTATAGTTTTGGGAAACAGTATTTCAAAATATGTTGGGAAGGGATAATATCCTCGCTCTTCTTTTTTAAAAAACATTTCCATTCCAAGCTTCAAGATCTTTGCCTAATACGACAGATATTCAATTCAAAATGTTATTAATTGAAGTAATATGTGATTTATGGATTAAAATCGCCAATCCGGTATGACTTTTTTTTTTTTTTTTGGTTAAAAAATTCTCTTTAAGCCATCCTATTGAAATAATATTGGATATAAAAAGTATGTATGCTATTTTTTTTACAGAATTAAGTTGATAATGTATATAAATTAATTAAAATGATAAAGGAAAAATGAGGTTGATCATTTTCTGTAAGAGAATTAAAATGATAATAGCAGAAGGATATTTTCGTCTTCAAAATAAAAAAAATTTTCATCCCTCGATTTTCTTGTTCAAAATATACATTTAAAAGAATTATAAAATTTATTTAATAATTATGAAGGGTATAATATTTGCATAATTGGTGTGTAATTGTGTTCCATTCTATGAATCTGAGTATGTCGCAAACTCGCACCGATATCCTATTATGACGCATTATTGTAAGATGTTGATTCAAACAATTCATTAATCTCAATTAAACTGACTTTAAAAACATTTAAAATTGAAGAAAAAAAATCCTTGATATTTCACGAGAAAGAACCGGACGATATCGAGGAAGGTATTAGTTACGAATAATCATTCGAAACAATATCTCCGAGAGGCAACCTTATACATTTTTCATAAGTGCATCGAAAGATCATTTAATTCAAATAGCTTAAGCAACTGGGGGGGGGGGGGGGGCGGCTTTGAGAGAGAGGAGAAAAAATTCAATTTGATGTGTCATTGAAAATGAGATAAGTGGAATAATTGTTCAAAATCAGCGAACCGATCAGTGATTTCAAAGAAGACCCTGTTATGATCCTCTCAGAGAATAATGGAATAGGAAGGATTGTTTAAGAAAATGGGCTATAATTGAGTGGACATGCTTCGAACTCCGAATACTTTCCTGCAACTGCAACGTGTCTCCAACGCAGAAGAATTTCAACATTACACGTTGCCGCGTTTCCAACGCCAAGTCCAGGAAAATAAATTCCGTTAGCACCATTGATTAATGTTGGAGTGGTTGGGCATTGAATGACAACAAAATTTTAAATTGTACTAAGAGATGAAAAGGTAAAAAAAAAAAATTCATAACCTTCGAGAGATAAAACCGGTGACGTCTCTAATTTAATTGTTTTTTTTTAATACTGGATTGCTTCGAATTTCTAGCACATTTCACTTTTTACAAGCAAAGCGGAAAATTTTGGGATTTTAATGCCAAAAGAATTTCCGGTTGTACTTTATCATTATTTTAAAAGTGTTTTCCTATCGCTACACCTTGGACCACCTTTCACTTGTTATTGTCCCATTGTTATTTGGTCGCACAAGGATGCTATTTTCTAAAGCGATTGTGTCTTTAATGTGTTTTGATTGCTTACACATTTACAATTATTGTTTTCAATACTTGTTAAGAAAATTGCTACCACATTACGGACACAGTCATTAATAAGTAGCTTGTTACCTTGCGTTAGATTTTCCAACTATCGCATTCGTCCCTGCAAATGCTGGTTTTGAGCAATCATTTCCAAAATCTTTTTGTTTTTGAGCAAACTAAAATCTGTTATCAAAAACCATTTATAAAATGTCATTTCTTTATTATAATAATAATAAAGTAATACAAGCTTTTAGTACAACCCATTTGTGTTGTCAAACATACAGAAAATCAAACAAAATTCTAACTCATTACGAATTTTATTACAGCTTTGAAAATTGGTAGCTAGAACTTGGTATCCCTGGCTCAAAGGCTACAGAAACGAAGATAACAAACGATTACAGATGGGTATCACCTGATTGGACTTACTAAGCTCGATCAGGCTTTAACTGAACCTTTGGTAACTTATGTTATACCCTCCCCCTCCAAAAAAAAATTAAAGTAGTTAAAAGCAAGAATGGTCAATAATAAGAAAATTCACAAATTTCCATAATATATAAACGTGCATGACCTATAGTTTTATCAAGAGAACATTTTTAAAGCCAATTATGATTTCTATATTCATAAATAAACGCTTATAGGGCCTGGGACCGCGACCAGATTAAACGTGCATAAGGTCCCCTACAAGGCAGATTTTGAGTGGCAACTGGACTCGAACCCATCACTTGACGAAGCAACTCTGACTGCTAGGCTACCAAAGGTACACAGTTGGTTCATAATCTAAAAGGGAAGAAAAGATCTAGGGGTCTAATTTATAAATTCTCTGCAATTTTTTAATGTTATAAATGTAGTGGGTTTTAAGCAAGATATACCGAAAGGTAAGTGCACCTTTTCTGTGATATTTACGACTTTATATATATATATATATATATATGAAAAGCTTAACATCTTCCATTCGTCATTTTCTTTGTTAATTTTTCGCCAAAAGATTAAGAAAACAAGTAAACTACGTAAAAGTACACCTTCAAAATAAAACTCGCAACGCAATCTTACATTTTCTAAACTCAATATTTTTTTTTATCCAAGGTGTATCATTTTTTATATATATATACTTAGCTTATCAACTTCCGCTCGCCATTTTCTTTGATAATTTCTTCATAACCTCTATGAGCAATTCTATGGAACCAAACAAAAGACACAGGCGTGATTTCATCTCCACTCAAGCCGAACTTGATAGCAAAATTCTAGGAAACAATCTGAGAAGATGGTATCAAAAAAAAAGAGATAAAGAAAATATCTTCCTACAGAACTGGCATCTCCCCCAACCATGCTCGAACGAATAACAACGCCGCATTCCATCCAACGATATTTACCCAAGCCCCCGAAGATTACGTGAGAACAGAAAAAAAGAGAGGCACCTTGCCAAAATAATTTCTCGATGTATATCAGCCATTACAAAGATTAAAGCTATCGTAAAATGTCATTCGCTTTTGTCTGGATAATTCAGAGCTGTCGGTGGGTATAATTAGACACCCCGTGGTCAGAGCGCCCTGACCACTAAGCCGGATTAACGCGAGTTGTGAATTCGATAATGACAACTGAAATAGAGGGGGAGTGCTTCACAGTTCGTTGCAGTCAGTGGAGTTCTTCGTAGGTAGGGCACGTTTAGGGGTGTGTTGCCAAGTATCGAAATGGTCCATGGATGCTCGAAACACTCGTCGTAAACTCGTCTTAATTGTTTTAAGTGGCTCATAAACACTCCTACAGCATTATTCCGTGCTCACGTACCTAACGGAGGGGGTAGTTAATAAGTTTTGTCAAGATTTCGGATAGATATTTATGCTAAATGATTATGTAACTGTGTGTTCGTTCTCTGGTGGATCTTGGATGAAGGGAAAGGATCACAATGGCTCTAAGTGAGGGAATTTTATGAGCTGTGAAACACATTAAGGAAGCGAGAGAGAGAGAAACTGAGTAACACTTAGGAGTTAACATTAATTTCTATGGTTTGAGTTAAAATGTTATTCCTTTAGTAATTAACTGGTTGGAGAAGACGGATTTTAGGAAGGAACAATGAATAACAGACGTGAATCTTTCGTGTAATTGTTATTTTTTTATATTTGCTAATAGATTTATAGTTATTTTAGTAAGTGAAATGAATTTCAGTTTCAATTCTCATTTGTACATGATTATCCGTAGTTGAATTTTTAAAATTGTTTAGCTTGTTTTGTGTTTACTAAATTGAGAAGAAATTTCAATACAAAAATTAAAGTACGTGAGCAATTTTCAATTCAATACAATAACCAAATCCCAAATTTCATGAAACAGTGATAGAAAATGAGCTAGCCTAAAAAATCATTTATATATAGTATTTACAAATACATACATTTGTAACGAAAATCAACACTATTCTTCATATGTTGCTATAAAAGTATTTTGATTATTTGGGTTTTAATAAGATATGTGCATCTTCAACCAAATATAAATAATGCACATTAATATTTCCCCCAAATAAACTCCTTTGTAAAACAATTAAAATTTCTGAAATGTGTACTGATCACCAACCAGAATTTTCAAATCAGTCTGTTGTAACAGGAAATTGAAATTTATGTAATTAGAATATCTTTAATATTACATGCAAGGATTTATTATTTTATTGTTATAGTAAATTCAAATGTTTTCTAAAACAAGTAAAAAACTTACATTACAAGATAACAATTATGCATCATAAGACAAAAAAAATTAATGTTTTTTTGATGTTCCGAATTCATTGTGGAAAATTTAATAAGTCCACTTTCTAATTTTTCCTTTCTGCCATTAAGCTATACGGAGACGAAATCTCAGTTTTTTTCAACATTTATTATTAGAATGAAGAATAAAATATCTGTATGACGGATAAATAATTTTCAACCAAGCAAAGAGGTTAATCTTGTTTATCAACAATGAATCCATTAAAAGGAATCTTTTTGTGTCGATATATATTCACTATATCACATTTAGATACGAAAATATGACTCATGGCTCATTTGGCGACTAACTAAAGCTTAAAATGACACATTGTATAAAAGTAAAATTATCAACTATCACTCTGTGTAAAAGTTAAAACGCTTTATCTTGTCTGGTATCCATTTGGGATCATTGTCTCTGAACACAGACTCGACCATAATCGGGCAATCTTTACACAAAATGAGACAAAGTCATCAAATGCCCGAAAAAGTAATGTTAATCGGAGAGTTAACAAACTATTTTGTTTACTGAAACAAAAAATATATTCTCAGCCAGCCAAATCCTATCGCATCTATATACACCACATATTTATTTTAATTTTTTAAAATTTTCAGCAATGAACTACATGAATAAGAAATATCACTCTTCCTTGAAATTTATTGTTCGAGTAAATAATGATTTTTGTTTATCATGGATATTTTTCAACCAAGCAAAAGTTAATCATGTTTATTATGGATAATTTTCAACCAAGCAAAGATTAATCGTGTTCATCAAAAAATGGGTCCATTAAAATGAGACTGTTTGTACCGATCTACGCACACGTTTAGATATGAAAATATGGCTCATTAGGCAACTAACTAAAGCTTAAAATGACACATTGTATAAAAATCAAATTATCAACTATCACTCAGTGTAAAAGTTAAAATCTTATTATCTTGTCTAGTATCCATTTGGGATCAATGTCTATGAACACAGACTCGACCATAATCGGGCAATCTTTACACAAGAGATTACAAAACGAGACTAAAAATCATCAAATGCCCGAAAAAGCAGAGTTAATCTCGGTGTTAACAAACTATTTTGTTTGCTGAAACATTAAAAAAAATACTCCACTCCTTAGCGAGGCAGATCCCATCGCATCTACAAAGGAATCTTTACGCGGACATTCTTAAAACCTATGATTAGACAAGTCCCAGACAGAGCTATCAGTACCTAAATTTGTGATCGCGACTTATCAACCAAACAGAAGCCATAAAACATACTACAACAAGACACTGCATCGGCAATCAAAGTTCTGCCGACGAAAATCGATAAGCCTTTGGCAAGAAGAATTTGATCGAGCCAATATCAGCACTGTCTTCAGAACCATCTAAATCTGAGGGAAACGTGGATTAGGAACAATTTTCCGGCCATCGTCAAGTCTGGCGTTAAGATGTTAACACGCCAAAAGGCCGATGAAATCTGAGAAAACTTCTATAATAGAAAGGAACAATGAAGTAAAACAAGTAGAGAGAGAGAGAGAGAGGAGGGAATGGAATAAAAAAAAGAACAAAAGTAATAATAATAATAAAAAAAAAAAAAAAAAAAAAAAAAATGATTCCAAGAACAGATGAGATTTGTTATGGACCAAAGCTGTTTCGACCGATCGTTCCGCCACTTCGGATCTCTGAGAGTGATAATCGAACAACTTCTAGTCCAAATGGTAATCGCCGTGTGTGTTTTTCAACGGCTATTGATAAGCAAGGAAGGATAGTCCTTTTTATTTTTGCTTTTTTTTTTTATCTGATTCCCGATATGTCGATAGCTTGTCATTTTGCTGGTAATAGCCATAGTTTATTTTGATTGGGCTATTTGCCTTTTGCCTTCATTTACTGACAGTCGATCAAATGATAGCGATATTGTTGATTCTAGCTGAAACACGAACTCTTCTGGAATAAAAAAAGGAAGTTAATTGATTTGTTATTTGCTGTAATGATGGTGGAATCCCAGCTATTAAGCTAATAGTGTCAAAGCTTTGAAAAAAAAGTTTAGCTTGAAATTCATTGCACTTACTGTCAAAAGTTATCGTAAAATCAACTAATTTAATAATGTTTATAAGTACTTCTGTTTGACAGATACTGGTCGTAAATCTTCATTACTGTTATCATTCATTAAAATATTTACAAACCTGCAACAATGTTCATTTGCGAATTTCCCGAAAGAAAAAATATTTGCCTCGTTTTTTTGTGAACTCTATATCCTTAACCTTTTCATAACAAAGTAGGCCTAAATATTTTATTTTTGCTCAGAAATGTCCTTTAAAGCCTTAAATTTGTATAATATATTTTATGAGTGATATTTTAATTATTTTTACAGAACTTCTTTATAAATTTTATGTTTACAAAATAACTGCCACTATGAATTAATAATGAATTAATCTGATAAAAGTAAGAGAAAAGTAAGATTCGATTGAATTGTTATTTTTTAACTGTATGAATTAAAAAAAAGAATTTAAATGCTGTATAGCATACATTTTTAAATTGATTTTGCTGTTTAAAATCAACAATTGAACTGTTGAATAAATCAGAGATTTCTTTTAATTATAACAGCACAATTAGTTTAATTAACATCACAATGCATTAAATTTTTACCTTAAACTCGGGTAAACTGAAATTTAATTTTACTAATAATAAATCTTTCATTTTGTTACACAAAGACAAATTCATTTCGTTGGAAGTAAGAGGATTAATTACTCAATTAAAGGTAGGTCTAAATATTTAATTCCTTTACTCAAATCTTCGAATAATCAGTAATCAAAATAAATCAAATAAGTTAAGTGATTTACTTAGCGCACTTTACTTTAATGTTTGGTACTTTAATGTATAGTAAAAATTAAAATTTTTGTTCTTTTGACACAGCTCTGCAGGCCACAGGCTAACACCGGGATGGCCAAGTCTTGTCTAAACCTTGGCAGTATTCCTGTGACTTATCATTATTCCCTTTCTCTCTTTATTCCCATTCATTAAGCTTGATTTTAAATAGTAAGACTCATTTGCATGTGCCACGGTTCTTTCACAGGGCGAGGTTCTCATACCAAATATCGCAGTAAAGCAACTCCAGGGGCTTAGTTAAAGAGAAATGCTATTGAGAACCTGTTACAACATTCCAATAATTATGGTTTAATATTGCTGGTCGAGTGACTAAAAATGTTACTTTCGAAGTTGACAAAATGTTAATTGAAAGAAGATGCAACAAATGCTATCACGAAATAGGATTTTATAATTATTTTTTTTCTTCTAAGAAACAGCATTCTCTACAAAAATTATGCTCTTTGTTAAAATTTCATCATTTTTATTTTACATACGATTTAACCTCGAGTACATAGTTAATATTTCCCCCTCTCACAATATAGTAAAAAAGCATGTTAAACCTGAGAGAACTGTTACCTGGAAAGGTGAGCTTTAATAAAAACCTTATGTTGGTTTATTACATGTCTAGGTGAAAAAAAATAATATAATGCCATTAAAAAATTCTTAAAATTCATCAGCCTTTCTAAAACTGAAAAAAAAAAAAAAAAAAAAAAAAGAATACTTATAATAAAATTAAAGATCTGCAATCGAGACATATATTTAATTATAGGGAATTAATTAATCATAAGATTAATTTAATTATAGGATTATAATATATAGGGAATTTGTTACCTTAAAAAAATTCGAAGAAGTATTCCTACTCACATTTGGAATAGAAAAATATTACATTTAGAAAGAGATAGAAGTTTAATTTAATATATCTTCAAAATTTGGAGTGATATAATATGAAATAAATATTCGAGGAATTGATTGGGCGTGTATTTTTAGGGATGGAAAGAAAGAATTAAATTGATATTAAAAATAGAAGAAGAAAAAAAAATGCTTATATATAAAGGAGATAACAATAATGAGATAACGGACCTTATGTTAAATCTTAAAACTCCCGTTCAATACTTATTAACCTATAATGGATTTCCTCAACTTAGAAAAACGGAAGAATCATTTCACTATATCGGATCGTATATTATTAGAATTTTGTACAATACATGTGTATGAATTTATTAAAATAATCTCAAAGCTATTGCCACCAAGAAGCTATTGTTTTAGTTCATGACAAAATGTTCAACCATATACTTTTCAATATCTGTTTGAGCTAATGGTGAGCTTAATTTTCAAAAAAAAGTCAACAATTAGCATTGCAAAAGTTTTTGCATATGTTTTTGATGTTCACTTTCGTCAGCATTGAACGTGATTTTCAAATATATGACATAAAAATTTCTAAATTTTTTTATTGGAATGAAATAAAACATGATTTAAAAATTAATTATTTTTGTGGCATCATTAAATACATGTAGCTTAAAGTATATTCAGCTTAAAAATGCATCGTTTTCTTTAATTTTAATCTCTGATAAGAATATTATTGTCCACTTCAATATTTACTAGTTAGCTTTAATTTTATTATTTGATTGAACAATTTAGTAATAACTTCTTAAAAAGTTAGCACCTTTGGTAGTTAAATCTGTTCTTTGCAAGTCTTTGCAGAGTATATGATAATGGGTTTTTTTTTTTTTTCTATTTTGTATTTTACTTCTAGGTGATCCATTAGCCTTTTTGTTATAACTGTATTAAATGAGCACTTATTATTACGTGCACATCGCATTTCAGTAAAAATATTACAAAATTTCTTATATTACCTGCATATTAGGTTTATATACTCTTTTTACTATACCACATTCTTTTCATCCTTTGATCATCCATATATTTACGTTATCACATATTTTTTAATATTAAAAGTTAGAGTATAAAACATTTTGAAATAAATATTATATATAACTATATATATATATATAACTTGGATACAGTTTTCACAATAGCAAACTCTTATTTTGAAAAGTATTAAAAAGTAAATTGTTATAGGAAGTATATTTAAATATGAGGGGAGAGAAAGAAATATCCGATTCTCTTACAGGCAAATAACATTTCAAAGGAATACTCCGACAATAATTTATAATTTGGATGAATATTCCAAGAACTTTATGTATCACGTATTTATTGCTTTGATGTTTCCTAATTGCTATGCACATTTCAAGTTGTTGGTCTCGATTTAATAAAATTCTTTTCGATATACACATTATATACAAAAAAGTTACGGAAAAATTTTCAAAATAAACTAAATAGCATAATTTTTATTAAAACAGTTATACATGGAAATGGTATACCATATTTCTTCAAGCATAAAACAAATAATTATTTCAATTTCTGCTCCCAAAGACGCCTTTTTACGAAATTTTAGGAGATATTATATCATTTCCCACATTTTCAGAACTATATACTATATATATCTATGTATAAGCCGAGAAATTTGGAGCTTTTCTAAGAAAAATTAGGGACGGGATGTATTGGTTTTAAAATGGATCCTCTAATTAGCGAAAAAAAATCGTATAGATACTTTTCCGTTAGATAGATCTCGAAATATAGCCCCTCCCCCTTTCTTTTTATCTATGACTTTTTATCTATGACTAGGGGGTTTATATGACTTTGGATTATACTGAAAATAATAATAATTGAAAAGATCGTGTTTTTTCATGAAAATGATCTGTTTTACTTTCGAATGTGTCTATACTACCGGTTTGTTATGAGAAATCTGATATAGGTGAAAAGTGCACCCACAGCATGCACAATAGTATTAAAGCGTTTGTTAGAAATATTAGAACACTGTAGAAAATGCGTGTTTAAAAATAATGATGGAAGAGGAATATTACTTACTTATATTTATTTAGTAAGTACACATTGTTTTATAATTCGTTATACATAATTCAATATATAGTTGCATGAATATGTTGGTAGTATAAATAAATTATAGTTTAATATATTATAAAAATACACATGTATTTTAATAATTTGTATAATCATTCAAAGGTACGTTTTGGAAGAAAGATATAATGAGTATTATAATATATTTACAAAATTACATAGGGAAAACACTGTGTACTTTCTTTTAGAATAAACCACGGGGAATTTTTACAGTAACTTATTATGCATTCATCAATAATATAATACGAAGAAATGGTTGATTTATGATTCCCTAATAGCTCGCGTGTTTTAGCATAAACTTGCTTCGCAGAAGCTTACAGAGTAAAATTCACAGGTAATAAATAAAAAAGATAATTGAAGGATATCGAATGGTGGTTTTTGAATACCAATTAAGATCGGAAGATAAATTATAATGATCCTTATACTAAATAAAGAAATTTCTGAAAACTAAGACACAATTCGCTTTTATTGATGGTAAGAGCTGACAGTTGAGAATTATTTTTGAAATTGTTTTTATTTGAGGCATTTCATACAGTTTATGCAATTTATACATAGGTAAATTTATTGACAACGTCTTCAAATAAATTCTTAAAATTAGTATATAATGTATCGAAAAAAATTAAGGAATAAAATGTGGTAAATCATTTAATTTCTATAAAATTTATTCATTTTATTTCCAGATAATAACTTAATAGTAAGTGCATTATATCTCTTTATTTATGTATAATACTGCGATCGTTTATATAATAAATGTTTGTTTCTTATATTGTCAAACTTGGATAATTCGTAGATAAAAGAACCAGGAAAAGAAATTAATTGTTCACAAATTTGAATTGTATGTTTTCCTTGAGAAAAGATATAGATTTCTTAAAAATAGTGCTTAACCTATGATCAAAGATTTATTAAGCAAGTTTTATTTCGCAAACACATGTAATTATAATATACGTATTTATATTTTTCAATTAAATCTAATATTTTTACTAAGTATTTTAACAAGTTAAAATATTTTAAGAAATCATATATTTTTCCTTGCATCTTTGAATACAGTCTTTGAATAATTGCAGAATGATTTTAATGTATTAAATGACGAAAAAATAGAATCTTGAAAAAGATGATGGAATTCCAAAGACCTTTACTTCCCTTATGCTTAAAAATACCGTTAAAATAATAATAACACACATTAGTTGGAAACTATTTTCAAGTAATCATCTTAAAGGAATGGCGCGGAAATTCCATTCAGCTGTTTTCCTATTGCTTTAATGTAAAATTCTAGGATTAAAATAAAAAAAATTGTTTCATCAAAAATTACTAATCAAAGACGTTCGAATTATAGAAAATGGAATGTACATTCCTTCTCTCCACAAAAGAAATAAAATTAAAAAAGTGAAAGTTCTATTTTAAAGTACTTCTTAAAAACAGCATTTAATATTTTTCACAAAAGATATTTAAAAACTTGATAGTGGTAAGAAAATCTTTAATCAAAAAAACTTATTGACATTTCTGGTTTATACGTCTAATTATAATCATTATTTTAGAGTAATCTAATAAATTACAAATGTAAATCATATTGGCAGTTTGATTCTACTTCTAACATGACATTCAACTCTAATGGTATCTGACATTTTTGAGATAAATGAAAATTTACAGCAAATGAAAGCAAGTTGAAGTATCTGTAGCTCAATTGAACATAAAAGTGGGCATTCAGTTGTAAAAGACTGATTACCATTGGCTTTATCAAATCTTCATTCCGCAATACATATAAGTAGAAATTCCAACCAACTGCGGTATAATATCTACAGTTTATGAGGTAAAGTGAATGAAGAAAAGGTAACAGCATTCTGTGATTGTCACCTGTCAACTGAATATAACGTTAATTTAGACAACCTAATAATACGACTATCAAACGTCAATCAACACAGAAATCAACCATGTCATTTCTTTTCTTCAAGATTTTGACTTGGATGGATTAGAAATGAACTTAATGAAAGATTCTATAGAAATTTGAGATAGTTCAAAAAATATTATAATTTTTGAGGTAATAGGTATTTTTAACAAAGTATTTATACTAAAGGAACATTGACCGTTCGAAATTATGAAGAACACTTTTCAGCTACGTTGCTGAGATTTGATATATTTCTGGATAATATAAAAACCTCATTAAAAAAAACTTCGTCGAAATCTGTGTGTGTGTTAGATAGTTTTAAAACTATTAATTTTATTTATAGCATTTCTTAAAGTTTAACAAACAGATTACATTTTCATATAAATGCAAGGTTAGTAGTTTTTTTTCATAAGAAATCTATCCTTTTTAATAGAGGAAAATTATTTTTTATATCAGTTTAATTGCTTAGAAAACATTTTAAGCAAATTCAAAAATTCCCACTCTAAAGTCTTTTTTTAACTATTTACACACGTTTCTTTAATGCAAAATTTTGTGAGTTCCTTGATTATCAATTCATTAATAAATTTTTTTAATTATATTATTTAGGTTTTATTCCGAGATTTTCATTTAAATGGAATGGATGGGAATTTTTTCATGACAACTTTTTAAAAGAAAATAAAAACCTTCCTAAAGCTGGTTTTTTACTTTTTAGAATTAATAAGCAATTAAGAGGAAGCACATGGTTATTTAATTTATATAAATCGTGAAAATAATACTAGGAATAATAATTACTTAATATAGAAAATTCATGTTCTTTATTTACCTTTTTACTCATATTCGCTATTTTGTACATTATTGGCCTTCTAAGTAAACGAAAATGTAATTTTTATGTCTATTTAGAGCTGAAATTTTTCAAAACTTAGGTATAAACAGCATTCATCTTCAGACTTTAAGCTTCGTTTCAGTTTTTGAAAACCAAATGTTTAGTCCTAGATTTTTAGATTTGTCGATTAACATTATTTTTCATGGAATAAAATATGAAATAATAATTAAATATTTTTATTTACCAAAAATAGTCAGTCAATTCTTACGAAAATGATCTTTTATCGAAAATGATTTCTTTTTTCCGTAATCATTTCATCAATTGGACAACTTAAAATTGTTAGTGCCTGTTCTAAATTTAAGGAAAGATAGAAATTTGCAAAAAACTATTCTAAGACGCATTTTTATAAATACTACATTAAATCATATTAAAAATTTGGTTCGTATTACATAAGAACTCATTGTATTATTAATAAATATATTTTTAAATAATTTATTTTTTATTGTTGAATGAAACAGTGTCTTCTTTATTTAGATGCATCATTTTTTATTCAGTACTACCACATGACGTTGTAGTTTCATTCTACATTACATTCAAAATATTTTATAACAAAGGAAAATCTGCATAGAAATTTACATATATTAAACTATCAATTATTTAGCAGTTTCAAATTATTAAAATACAATCTCATCATATTCATTTGGAATAAGTATTTTTCTGCACAGTCACTTTCTCTTACAAAAGCCTAGTTCTAAAAATACTTATACGGAAGCATTATCGTATAAAAATCATGAGGATTGAATACACATGAAATGTATTGTTGAGATTGATTACAAAAGTATCTACGTATCGCAACGTTATGTTTCTTAAAATAAAATTTTGCTTAAAGCCTATCCCGAATTAGCTGTAAAAGTACTATAACAAAATTACAGTAAATATGAAGGTTTAAGTAAGACACTTTGAAATTTAAATTTTGATATTCGTTAAGCTAATTTTACCATCCAAAAAATAATATCCCTCAAAGGACTATTTCTCTTATTCCTCTGTTCTAAACATACATTTAATTTTAAACATAATATTTAGCTTATAGAATTTTATTTTGATTTTTCATATAAATCATACAAATGTACAAATTATTTTTCACCATTTAGAGTGTCGAGATTTTAATATTTTGTATGAAATTTGGTTTTTCAAACGAAATATGTATAGTATATTAGTAAAAATAACCGATGAACACAATTAAATTTACTGAATTCTTATTTTGCAAATAACATGAGTCTAGCCAAAATACAAACACATTTTTAAAATCAGGTAGAATAATTTCAGAATAGACGAATCTAATAAATTTAAAACATAATCTCATTACGAATAAGTATTTTCTTACAAAACTTGTAATTTTGCAAGTATATTCACTCAAATTAGAAGAAAAGCATGCTCGTAAGAAATTTGTTACTTTAACTACAATATTAGAAGGAAAAATCAAAGTTTTTTTAGTTCTCTAATATGCTTTTAACTGTAATGTGGATTAATGCTCTAATTTTATTTATATCACTTAAGGTATCATTCACTAAATTTCTTTAGAAGATGATGAGTTACAATCATGAAATCACTAAGAAATTACATGAGGAATGTGAAAAATCTATGCTAGAGAACTATTCAAAAATTACAAAATAAATTTGAATTTTTTTTAAATGAACAGTGTCAAAACAACTTTTCGTTTTCAATTTTTATTATTTTTAATGTACTTTTTTAACTATACAGAGCATTTTGTTTATTCAAATGTGTAAAATATTTGAGCTAATATAATAACATTATAGCTAAAACTATTATTTATTATGATTTTTTTTTCTCACTTGAATTAGCTAGATTTTTAACTTCGGGTATAATTTATATAAATTTAAATCCTTATGCATCAAATATGAAAGAAAAAACCCGGAAAAAACAAACAGTACTATGTGATTAAATAAATTTAAGCACATCATATTGATAAACTTTATTTTAAAATAAAATTCCTTACATTTAGTTAGAAATTAAACTATTTGAAACCAAGCAAACTCTTTTTCATCGATTCTCTCTCTCTCTCTCTTTCTTTACGTTATAAATCTAGTTCTTAAATTTTAAGACAAACTTAGCGTTAAAGCTAAATTTAACTTCTAAATGTATTTTTTTTAACTTTTCAAACCTTTTAAAATAATGGCTATTTGCTTGAGTGCCTTACGTTTCTTTATATAGATTATTTGCACAGAGATAAGTTTAAAAACTGATTTCTTGACAACCACCCCTTTTTAGTATTCAATGAAATATCCTTTGATTACGTGGCGTAGAAAATCACAGGAAGATTCTTTCATTATTTTAATTCGTGACGTATTGAGTTCGAGAAAAGGAAATGTTAAATAACCTTAAATTTTATGGTCGAATTCATTCACTATTTAACTCTTCATTGTACTATTTAATTTAATTTTCGAATGCAGATTTACATGCATTAACATATTATAGAAAGTAATGGGCAGAAATGTAGTAGTAGATTATTTTAGAAATGAAGTAATAAAATTAAGTTTTATGAACGCATTTGAATCTCTACGCTCTGTATATACAAATAAATGACAAAGTATTATTTAATAAATGCTGCATACTTTCACGACAAAAAGCGAAAGCAAGGGTAATTTAAATATTTCATCTTAACCGAATAAATATTAGGAGCATATATACTATAACTGTGAGATGCTTCTTCTGAAAGCATAATATATAGAATATTCTAGCTAGTAACTGTACAATTAGCTCGTCCCATGTTTGCTTGTATTAGTTCTTGAATATTTTTATTATTTGTTATTTTGACTGATGATAATATTAGTACTGCCGTAAATCAAATACTTAAATTAATAATTACTCTTCAGAATATTGCAATTTTTAATTTATTTAAAGTAGTTTTCTCCCAGACTTAAACAACAACATCATATTATTTTTTACCATTTCTAAGAAGCCATGCAACTGCTTATTGCTATAAATAGAGCACTACTTTCTCGGAGTTTTCATATGTTTCAAAATTTTCAATGAAATGATACAATTGTTTTGTATGTGATAATTTATATTTTGTAATTTGATAAGCTAATTTTAAACAATCACAAAAATCTTAAGTAATTTGTAAAATAATGCTTCATGATAACGCTTTGTTTTCACAATATTTAATGGTGTATCGATTTCCTTGCAAAAGCCTGAAAAAAGGTTTTGCTTCCCAATAGAAATTTTTTAGTTTCATGACGCAAATAAATGAGTAGAAATATAATTTAACTAAAAACATTTTGCATATAATGTAAATTTGAATTTTTTAATAAGATTATTGCAAAATATCAATAAAATTTTAATTATTTTAAAATGTACCTTCCCAAAAAAGATATTAAAATATACACGAAAAAGAATAATTTTTTTAGTTTAAATTATCCAAAATAATATGATAATATAGCAGTATAATTTTCATAAGGTTATCTTAAATGGTTTTTAAGATCTCTCATTCAAAATGATGAAAAATCAAAGAAAAAGGAGCTTTAAAGGTTTCCGAACAGTAAAGTTGATCAGAAGTAAATGTAAAAATTTGTGATCATATATTTCGGGAAATAATTAAAATTTAATAAAAAGTTCAAAGCATTTAGGAAAATTTATATTTTAATACATATTTTTCAGAAAATTGATTTCTTTTAAGGGTACCAGAACATCTAAGGTATTTTGGAATATTAAATCTAAGACTCCTTGTTTTTGTGATATATATCTTTTCAAATTATTAGTAGAGATTAGATTTTTTTGTGTGGCTAATAATGATGCTTCATTTAAAAGTAATAAATTTCACTACAAAAGTAATTTTTTTTATCAAAAAGATTTTTCCCCTTCTTATTTGAATATAGACTTGTTTTGCGAGATATATTTACATTTAAGTACCCTTTTGAATAAAACTATTACACAATATGGTTCCAAATTTTTTATGCTTCTACATAAGGCACTTATGTATAGAGCGAATCTAAGATATTTTTTCTCTAAATAATACTTAATTTTTAAGAAATAATTTTGTAAACGAAAAAGGAAAAAAAATAATAAACATTTCCTAAATTACAAAATTCTATCATTTTTTTCAACGAAAATGTATAGTAATATCATCAAAAAGAAGGTTCACTATTATGTATAGTTTTCTACATGAGGTGTAAAATATTTTATATATTTATGGGATATTATTTTTAAAAATGGCACCGAATTGCAAATATACATCGTACAAAGCATGACCATATTATATTGAGAGGGGGAAAATATTTTTGACAAAAAAAAAACTACTTTTACAGTACGAGAGAAAGATCGAAATATTATTATTACGCACATGGAAAAAAAATGAAGTTCTACTAATAATTTAAAAAGAAGTATATCATAAAAACAAGGAGTTTTAGATCTTATATTCCAAAATTCTTCGTATGTCCTAGTACTCTTAAGGCTTAAGGATAGTGAGATACTTGAAGTAAAAAACTCCTAATATTTTTGTAAGCTTTTGTGATTATAACACGTATATCCGTTTAACACAAATCATTCTTAAAATTTAGAAACACATTCTTTATATACCCAGTTTTTCATTTTTAATGTATAAAGTTAAAAGTTAACTTTTCTTTTAATTAGTGAACTTGAAAATTTAATTGTTTTGTATCGATTTTGAAGTTTGAAAGCAATTTTTGTCTTACGAAGTCTTAGTGAAAATTCGTATTTTTCATTCACAACTTATAAAAACCAATATTAATTTAAAGAAACACAATATATTAGTGAAATATTTTGCCATGTTTTTTATAGTGAACGAGGGTTTTCAAAAATACATTTGTTGGTTAAGAAAATAACATAATTTACCAAAAAATTACGAAAAAAAACCCCGTTAAATTCGTTTACATTTATAACACATATATGAACAAAAAATGGAGGAGAGAGAATCTACTATAAAACTTCTAATTATGTATCCAATTTTAGAAATATTGTATTAATAAAAGAAATAACTGGATAGTTCATAAATATTGTATTAATGCAAGAGAAAACTTTTATAAATGATTACTTCAGAAAAATAGAAAGCTATTAAATTTGAAAATTAAAATGAAATGGAATTAAAAGGATTTAATTTTTTTTTAATAAAATAGGAACTATTGCTTCGCGCTTTTAAATTATTGCAAGATAAAATTATAAAATCACGTAGTAAAAGAATTCCTGTATTTGAAAATAAACTGCGAAGTATTAAATTTTAAATAGGGGCATTCTAAAAAGGATTAAACTTTTAAAACTCGAATCAAAGTGAAATCAGTATGCTAATTTGTTGAATAAGCTTATTAACTTACACGCCCATTGTTCCTTATTAATTTATTTAACTTCTGAGATGTGCTCAATAAAAAAACAACAACAAAAAAAACCCCTGAGTTTTAAATAAATACGCGTATTTTCTAACCTAATCGTCTAGAAAAAAAAGACATTTAAATATTTGTATTCAAGCAATATAAGAAGATTTTAAATATAAAAGAAATTGTATTGTACTATTCGAATAAGTAATACTATTTTTATTCATATATTTACAAGAATAAATTCAGAACTATTTTTTACCACAAAACCACAATATATCTATTATATACTAAGCAATATATGACTTGAACTGTTAATACTACAAATTTAGCAGCTTTTTTTTTTTTTCCAATAAAATCTGTCTAATGTGATACAAAAAGGATCTAACACTTAATTTGAAAATAGTATTTTTTGTTTTCACGTATTGGATGGTATTTAAATGGGCAAAAAACGCTGCGTAATTCTCTGAAAATAAGATGTCATTTTTTTTTATTTTGTAATTTTAAGAGAAATTTTCTCTCACGTACATCCATGCTTTATGAAGACTCATATAGTAATGCCACACCATATTTTATTATTACATTCTTTTTGAAGAACGAACAGCATTCCTTTGAAAAATCTTGAAATAAATTTAAAAAAAACTTTGAAATATCAATTTCATATGGCTACATGAAAATCATTTTATATTTAAGAGTTTTTCGTAACATTTTCGAATCATAAAACGGATTAAACATCAGTGTACAACCATTAGAAATTTTACAATAAATGTAAAAGTATTGCAATATCCATTATTTGTGTGTGGATACGATTGTAATGAAACTTATTTTAAATATTGAAAAATTTTCCTAACAATATTTACATCCTGTCATAAAACGAATTGGACAACAATTTTAACACTTTCTCTGAAAAACCTTTCATTATCTTCAACACTCTATCGCCTATGTGAAGTGAGACATTTTTTAATTAATTGACTTTCTATCATCTGTTCTCTAACATAGTCAAAAATCAAAATAATTGAACGATTAAAATTAAATTCTGTAAACTGAAAATCTATCATACTTACGATTTTGATTTGTGAACCGAACAAATATCGAGGCAACTCTCGATATAGCGTCACAAGGGATCTTCGAAAGCGGTGCTGTGATTTCCACGTGTTTCACGGGAAAATTTGATGAGAAACCCACACCGGGTATTTAAACCAGTTCGCTCCAAATTCTACTCCTCCAGAAAACTGTCAGTTCATAGACGGGCCGCCTTTACAAGTCCTTTCACCGCAAGGGGGCGCTACCAGACAGGGAAGGCTTGTCCACTTCTCGCTCTTCAATGGACTTAACTTTTTCTTCATCCATTGTTTTAAGAGACGGCATTGGTTGGAAACGTATGAAACTAACCAAATGAAAAGGATCCGCACATCCAATAATAATATACATAAAAAAAATAACGAAAAAGAACGCGTGTATTTGCCCATTCATTTGTAATGGATACCGATCTGATTTCAATCGGTAGAAAGACTGGATGGAATCGTTTTTTATTTTTTTGCGTCGTTTAAACAGAAACGATGTGAATGATAAGAATATTCAAATATTATGGTATGCAGATTGTAAATAATATAAATATGCGAATTAACTTTAAAAACGAATTATTAAAAAATGGCGTGTTGTAAAATTTCACAATACTTCTTTCAAAAACAAGTTACGGTGATCTGGTGACAATATCGTGATAAATGTTTCTTGGATTTCAATTTTGGTTCAAAAAAAAAAAAAAAAAACATAGCCATATTGACTAATTAATGTCATTGCTTGCAGAAGTCAAATTGGTTTCGGAGTAGTTATATGGAGTCGTGTGGACAAGTGGTAAGTGAGGTGCAAGTTAAAATTTTAGACTCGTCACTTCAAGAAAATCATCATCACTAACCCCATCTGATGTCTAGTGAAATGAACAAAAAAGAAAAACCGCCATTTTAACTTTTATTTAATTGTAAATAATTAAATATAGTATGCCGGAAAAAAATATCTTAATAATATCGGCACAGTATCACATTTATAAAATTGAATAATTCAAGCCTGGTTATTTGTTGAGTATCAAGCAGCAGATTTTCTGATAGATGAATAGCAATTATTACTGTCGCATTTTTACGAACAGTTAATCCTCGATGAATCGAACACCTGAAAATTTCAATAAAAACTTCTTTTTTTTTTTCTTCATCCATGAATTTTGAAAAATTTTCTTCATAGAAATCTTTTAACATTTACGAATGTATGAAAGAATACGGAGAAAAGGAAAGACTACAAATATTCTATACAAAGTCAACAAAATGTTAGTAACTAATCTTATCACCAGTGACCAATGGCTTACGGTGATAGATTGCTTAAATAGGAAATGTAATAAAACAATGTTAAGAGTGCATCTATTGTTAGCAAATTAGATATTTTTATCTTCTGTAAAGTACTATTCAGTTTGGTTTCTTCAACACACTAAGATGATTTTCTGTGAGTATGTTTTGTTTCATTTCATTTTCTTACTCTTTTCTACATACCGCACCGGCTTTGGTCCTATTGGATACCACTTAACGAAGATTTACTGTGCTACCACCATTCGATCTCCTTTCGAAGTGTTTCATTTTTTATGCATGCTTCTTGCTTAATATTCTATATTGCAATCGGTGTATTAAAAAAAAATCTATGTCTCTCTTAAAAGTTTTCTTTTTTAATTTCAAAGCAATTCGCTCATATACAAAGGAGCTTCAAATGAAAAATTACAAAGCTTCTAATAAAAATGAATCTCTATATCTAATTTTTCAATCAATTTTAAGGGAATATTGAATGCAATCGTCATGTATGTTTTTTGGATCTTTAATATTCAATGTTCGCTAAATGTAAAAGGAAAAAGGCAGCGAGCTGAATATATTTGCTAATAAAGCTGAATTTTAAGGCAGAAAATTATAATTGAATGAAACAGAGTTAACGCACGTATTTTTATAATATGTTTGATTCAAATAAGGAATTTGAGTTATCGAAGCTCTGATTCATCTCAGAAAAAAAAATTAAGAGAAAGCCAGTTTAAAAATATTTCCATAAATTTTCTTTACATAATTTGTTACTAAGCCAATGTTAACTTTCTAGCAAATTGAATTTTCTACAGAGTGTGTGAAATACACTCGGAAATATTCACAATGAAAAACATAGCGAATATTGCGCCATACCGAATAAATATTGAAACTCTCCTGTCGAAAAACTCGAATAATACGTTATCTAGAATAATCATTAAATGTTATGCTAATCTAGTAATTGCTGCCTGATTTTATGACATTCTTTTTTTTTATGACATTCTGAATGATGGTTTGACATTCTTTTTTGGAATCTCAATTTTTATATAATAAAACAAAACTTAAAATTAATTGTAATACATTAATTAATAAATAAAAGCATTATGATATTTTAAAGTATCCCGAACTTTACTATACATTTACATACAAATCTAAGGAGGTAATGAAAAAATTCCCGATTTGCCACATTTTTGTATTCTTTAGCAATGTATTTTTTTTTTGTGCCAAATTTCGTGCATGCCAGTTAATATAAAAAACGTATTAAGTTGGAGGAAGAAAAAAAGAAATTCGAGTCCGGATGTGTACTGTATCTTTGCTAATTAAGAAATGAAACTTTCGAAAGCAAAAGCAGATTTAGAAATAAGCAAAGTACATGATTAAAGAAATTTTAAATATATTTTCCACTTCATTATTCCTTTCGATTACAGGATAAAAAAGGGTAACTAAATTTTAACCTGTAATTGAAAAGAAAATAAGGAGATGAAAAGAATAATTTCGATTTCAGGTTTAAGGTATCTAATTTTTATGGTGGCGAATTATTATACTTAATTTTGATAATTATGTATCCAGTAATTTTGGAGCTACCGGAGAGTATACTATTGAATATTCAACTTCAATAAATATTAAATTTTAGAAAGCTTTTATAAACAGATTAGTTTATATTTGTCAACTTTTATGAAGGGAATTAATTATAAAACGCTTTAATAAGCTAAACTAATAGTATAAGAATTTTTTTTAATAACTGACTTTTATTCAAAGAAATTAGTTTTTTCACTACTGAATGTTAATAACGAAAAAATACGAATTTAACTCATGAAACGGAAAATATCATAAAGTTTTCTTGTTTTCGAATAAATTAATTATTTGAATGAAAACTAAAACTTAGCAAAATGATTCTCGTTGCACTTACATCATATTATGGCAAATAATTTAATAATTCAAATGAAACTATACGAACTATTTGCCAAAAATATATTACTATGAATGGCAGTATAGAATAAGCTGATAAATAAATCTGGTGCTAACAATACTTTACTTATGAATTAAAACTTTTTACTTCTCTCTTCCCTGAAATTTGTTTCTTCATTTTGATATCTTAAAGTTATCACCTTTTCCATGAAATTAATCTCTCGATCAATATTTCACAATTCGTAAAGATTACTATATGTTTAATGACTCTTGTACTTCAGGTTATAATATATGAGTATATAATTACACCCATATAAGCCCATTTATGCAATGAACATTTTTAAAAGAGACTATCGAATCCTTCATTTTTATAAATCATTGTTCACTTAACCTTAGAAAAGCTTAAATACACAAAAAAAAAAATCAGATTTTTTTTTTTTTTTAAATTTCAAAATTCTAATTTTTTTAAATCGAAGTATCAAATTTAAACAACCAAACATCTTATTACGTTAAAATAACAATATTTTACGAGTAATAATTAAAAATAATGCAGCCCATATTATAAAAGGTATACAAAAGCTAGCCTTGTATATCCCTTCTTGGCTTCAAATATCAGTGTATTTATTGAATTAATTTCTTTTGGGAGTTCCTTTTCGAACGAAGCTTTTTATGTATTCAAAGTATAAACTCACTTTCAACTCGGCCTTTTACCAGCTCACTACCTCATTTATAACCCACATCCCACTGTCTTTAAGCTGTCACATTTTATTTTATTGATATCTCTTTCAATTCTTGCCAAGTGTGCCAATACTTTAGTATTCGAATCATCGATAAAGCCGAGAAAATCTATTAAAAACCCAAACAAAAGCACGCTTCGGTGATCCAACATGACTTGTGCAGCTTAAATACATCCGTTCTCTGTACTAATCGAGGCTGATCATGAAATCCGTAAAAAGAATCACTAGAACTTCATCAATCTCCATTTTTTTTCCCCACTGCATGATCATTTGAAGCACCAAATCGGTGCTCGAGATAGACTCATTTTTCTTTACATAATAAGAAAAATTGACGCGATTTTTTTATGAGGTGAAGCAACTGCTTTTAAAAAGGCATGTTGATACTCTGATTTTGAAAGACTGTGTTTCTTCTTTTTTATTTTTTATTTGTGTTGTTCCTTTCCTTCTTCCTCAAAGATCCGGGAGAGAGTGGGGTTGAATTGTTTTACAGAATCTGAGAATGGTTTTGTGCACCGGCATTTACCAACTTTTGTTTCGTCATTAAGGACATTGTTTGGTGTTGGTTTTTGTTCTTTCATAATGAATGACTGCCAAATGGGTTCTTAAATTGTGTCTTTAAATGATGATGGGGAAATAGCCTAACCTGTTAGGCCATTGTTTGTAAGAATTACATTGAATAGATAATTCTCTTCTATTTTGAAGAATTTGAGAAGATAAAAAAGTTGTAAAAACTAAAACAGATCTAAATTTATCTAAATTTTCATTGCTTTTGAAGAATGAAGGAAAGTCATTTGAAGTTCTAAGGACAAAAAGAGTTCTAAATATATCTAAACTTTCTTTTGTTTTGCAGAGTACGGGCATTGGTAAAAGTTCTAAATTTATTTAAATTTTCTTTTATTTTGTAGAATATGGAGAAATAAACAAAAGTTCTAAAGACTGAAAGAGATCTAATTTTATCTATTTTTTTTCTTCTTTTATTTCACTGAACATATAAAATTCAACAAGAGTTCTAAAGACTAAAAGAGCTCTAAATTTATCTAAATTTTCTTTTATTTTGAAGAATGTAGAAAAATCAGTGAAAATTTTAAACACTGAAAGATATCTAAATATATATATATTTTATTATTATTACTTTGAAGAATATAAGCAAAAAAAAAAAAAGTATGAAGAAGCTAAAAGCTCTTTAATCTGAATTTTATATTATTTTGTAGAACGTAAGAAAATCAATAAAAGTTCTAAAATACTAAAATGGTTCCGAATTTTTCTACTTAATTGCTGGAATAGCTTCAACGTTCTTAAGATATGTAAAAATTTTCATTTTATTCAGCGTAAAAATTCCTTAATTATATTTTATCAATCCTTATGATAAGAAATAATGAATTTGATTCAGATTTTATTACATTCTATGGTAAACATATTTATTTTTCATTTTAAGGAAAGTTTAATTTTTTTAACTCTTTCATTATAATAAATCATTCTCAAGATAGATTTTCTGCTTTTGACAGAATTATGTTTCTAATCAATGCGGCAATTTAAGGTTCTTGTCTGCCAGCCACTTTGAATTCCAATACATTATTTTCTTTCCTTAAATCTAAATTATTGCATTTATTTGAATGCAATAAAATGTATCCGTCCTCAGGCTTTTCAAGATGCATTTGTGATTACTTTTATTATTTGCTTGTGGATCACCAGATCTTTTAAAAAACATTTAAAAACCTTTACGGAAGCTGGTTAAGAAGTATTTTTCCACAGAAACTTTTATTATTTTTATGCTCTGTATGATACACTTTATTGCATCTTGATAAGTACAATAGGGAATGAGATAGGGATAGAGTATGAGAGAGAAAGCAGAAATCCCATGAGATTAACAAAAAGCTCCTGAATTCAAAGTAATTGACTGACAGGAACTTTAATAATTCTTCGAAACTTGAATTTTTTCACAAGATATCACAAGTTAAATGAAATATTACTTATAATAAACATGTCAAAAGGAAGATTATTTTCCATCCGATGCATTTTTAGACGATGCTTTCTGAATAAAACTAAAGTACAGCACCAACATCACAAACAAATCTAATATTAAAATAAATATAGCTTTTACAGACTTAGGTAAATCTTTGAAAAACAGAAAGATAAATACAGTAAATGGCAAAAACATTTCAAAGATGTCTTAAAAAGTAAAATTGTATCATTAAAGATATAATTATTTAACAATTAGAAGCAAAAATTTATCTGTTTTAAATTGTATTATTATTATTATTATTATTATTATTATTATTTGTTTTGCTCACGAATGAATATTTATAACATTTTCAGCAAAGAACTGCTAGAACTTTTCAGCAAACAAAACTTAAGATATAAGAAAAACTAAGCAAATATTCATCTTAATAAAAGAGTTTTAAAAAAAGTTTATTTCCATAGTTATTTCTGTTTTCATGTTTTGAGTGAACTAACTAAAATTTAGGCAATTATATAATTACCAAGCATTTTTTTTTAAAAATATTGTTTTTTTTTATTCTGCTTACTAGACTTCCTTGAGATTAAAACAATACAATGCTTAGATTCGATTGTAAAACAATAATTTTGCTGAAATACTTAAGAATATTAAAAACTACTAGTTTCACTTATTTGAAGAAAAAAAAATTAGAAAATATCTTTGGTTTTAAATATAAAAAAATCTGTGACCTTCTTCAATTCATTCAGTTACGATGAAAAGGAAATAGCGATTACGATGTATGATAAAAATGCTTGGAATGTTCTTGCATAATAATTATATTGAACCTCCGTATTCATTTAAGAATTTTTTTTACGAAAATAGCTAGAATTATGAAAATAAAATTATTTTGATATCGTACACAGTTTATTATTTTAATGAAATAACGAGATGAATGTTAGAGTTAAAAAAGAAATTTTTGACCAATAAATACCAGATTTATAGGAAAAAGTGATTGAATTAAAAGGGTCATTGAAAAAAATAAACTTAGATTGATAAAACTAAAGAAAAAATTCAAATTTAAACAATTTTTCAGACATGAACAAATAAAATTAATATGTCTAATTTTCATTTTGATTTTCATCCGGTTTGAAAGTATAAGCACCTATCTTTTAGAGAGATTATTGATAATAATCTAAATCTCTATCACTAATTTGAATTTGAATCACATTTAATAAATTACTACACATGTATATATAAAATATAAACATATATATACAATAATACTTTATATACAAAAAATATAATACTTCATTTTTATCTTTACGAATACGATTCATTAGAAACATTTTTTTTAGACACCCACACAATTCACTTCATATAAGGTTCAACTATAGCAGATGGCTTTCTCTCCATACTTTATTTTAAAAAATACTAGTTCCCTTTAGGGACAATCATACTCAATGAACTGTAAAACCACTATATTTCCTCGACCAAACCAAGCTAAAATAAAGATTATGTGCGCACCTTAAAAATACCTCTAATTAAAGTACCTGAGTTATTAATTCCCTACAAAGGAAAAAAGACGACAAAAAATAGTTAATTGTAATAATAATTCCCTAATCAGTATCTTTTTAAGCAATTTAAAAAGCTCCCGGGATCTCGGGCCAAAGCAGCAATTCATTAAAGCTTGGCGATGACAGGCCTTCGCCAAACGATCCACTCTTGGCCACCATCGCTTTTATAGATCCTTGTCCACCCTAAAAGGTGGATCATCACCTCTTTTACTAGGAGGAATGAGGGGGGCCAGAGATATTTTTCTCCCTTAATATCGCCTTCTGAAAACTAAATGGTCTCTGGCGATAAGTGGAGGTGATAAGACATGATTGAACCGCAATCCTCTCACCTGAGCGATGGAGGGGGGTGTTCCATCATCCCTCCCCCCATCATTCATCATCGTAGACTAATCACCCATTTTTGCTTTAAGCGTGAGGACTCGATAATTGTGAACGTGCCCCCTGAAAAGAACGCCAGCTTGTGAGTTTAACCCTTGGCCACACTAGGAGCTGTGTTGGTTTTAGGACGAGCAGAAGAAAATCGTTTGGAAGACCCCTCTCTGTCTTTTTTTTTTTTTTTTAATTTTATTTTTGTTTTTTCACCGTCTTGTTATCGCGGAACGTGTTCGAAGGAATGGTGCAAACGATTGGCAGATGGAATAGGAAGAGGAGAGACCAAACGATTTGTGGTATTGGACGAGATGAATCTATTTTGCTTTTTGGTGGGGAGGAAGAAGATACGCTGAATCGTTGAATCGTTTGGTATTTATCTTGTTCCGTATTGAAATTTTCATTTTGAGATGGCGATCGTCCGTTGAGGATTCGAAACGAAAGAAATAGAAATAATTATGGTGTGTATTTGATCACGTTCAAACGATTTCTTTACGGGATGGGTTGGGATAATTTGAGGGTAATTGAGAGTTTTGGTAAAGCGATAGGGCCAATCTATACTGCGAGGTACAATATTAGGTAAACAAATTCTAATTTTGTCGGTCAATACTCTTGATTGGCGATAAGGAAGGAATATTTATCATGCTCTTGATGTGCTTTCTGTTGAGGCAAATTAAAGAATCGGTAAGCCTTAAAACGAAAAAAGATCTTCATTTAATGGAATGCCCATTGCATAAAAAAATAAACAAAGTTCATCTAAAAACATAACACGAATTATACAATCTGTATAATCAAAACTTCACTGAGAATGGAATTTAACATAGCTATAACATTGATAATCATTATGCTTTAAAATAAGAAATTTTATTGAAGGGAGTTATATTTTAGCAAAAACTTAGCCAAGCTGGAATTCATGAATTATTAAACTTATCCTTTTGAGAATGAGAGTTCCTTTACTCAAATAAAGTTAAACTACAGGAATTTTATATGAAACAAGAGTTAAGTAAAATATCTTAGAGATTTTTTTTCCATATAGTTCTTTTTTTTTTTCCTGAAAAAGAAATTAATAATGAAAATTGAGTATTGATATTTCTAAGTCTTGAATAATGTATAACAAAACATAATTTTTTTTAAAAAAAAATTCTAATGGGCTGTTAAGTTAAAAGAACATGTTCGTGTTAATATTATTTTTTGTGTGCAAATTAAGAGAATATGAGGTTAGAACAAATAATGGCTCGAAATAAAAGTTATATTGAAAGTTTGAAGTGTTCTTTTTTATTGTTTATTTATTTTATTCTAAGATATAAAAAAAAGACACATTTAATGTTCTATTTTTATATAGAAATCAAGAAATACATCAATAAATAAAAATACTAAATTTTAGAAAGAGATAAAACTTTGAAAAATTGACTTTCAAATAAAAAGTAATTTGGACTTGGTTTATAAGCATTCTAAACATATTAATAAGCTTAACAGAAAGTTTTAAGGAAAATGCGAAAGACAGTGGAAATGTTTGCCATTGAATAAGAGAGAGCTATTAAAAATAATTGATAAATATCACATATTTGAGTTCACAGAAAAAAATTGTTGCATTTTTCAACTATTTTGAGCAATATAATCATATAGAAATAATTTAAGAAAGTTTATACAGTCCCTTACCAAATTTTATTATATGTATAATTTCAATGAGATATTCAAAATTCATTATACTTAGTAATAATTATTAGACGTCATGGACAATAGTTCGTAATTTAAGAAACGTTTTAGGAATGCAGAATTTTAATTTAATGAACAATAATGACCCGTTCTAAAAAAAATTGTACATTTATTTTTCTTTCCTTCCTCAGCAGTTTCCTCTTATTGTTTTATATTTATTGTGAGGAAGACATTCACTTTGTAATTTACAACTTTAGTTGTATATTCAGTATACGTAAGCCTACAACACTTTATTTACCGGCTTCTTTCTTATTTCATATCAATCACGTTGTTAGTAAATTTTCTTCTCTTTCAAGTGATAATTTAATATTAAAATATGTTAAACATTAAAAAGTTGTTTTATTTTATAACAATATACTTCTTTTCTTTAACGTAAGTGTTTTGCCATTTAATCATTATTCTAAAGCGGAAATTTTTCAATATCACATTCCTTCTCCCCAATTAAATTCGAGTTTTTATGGGGCTGTTGTGAGTTTAATTCGTTGTTTATATTTCAATAGCGCAGTTATACTGTAAAAATCCTACTATATTTCATCCTACTATGTAATAAATAAGCATGAGTTATAACTCTGTATCACCGAGATTCAAAAATTATTCAATAATTTTTGTATTCACGAATTTTCGCTCTTATAGTTTCGTTTCGATGTATATTTTTATTCAGTTCTATCGCAGCGATTTTTATTTCTCACCCATATTTTTTTCAATCAATCAACGCTCCCTTTTCAAAGTTGCTTGTGAGAATATAAAAAAAGATGAACTTCTTAAGAAGCAGTTCAGTTAATAGACTGATTGATTGTTTTGAGTTTTCCATTTTGAAGCAACATGAGGACAGATCTCGTATTTTTGAACCTCGTTCAAATGACGAGGACGACACCTGAGCCTGCATGTCACTCTCCAAACTTTCACACCATCTCATCATGAAGACATTGAGTCTCGATGGATTTAAAATGCCTCCGCCCCACTACACGATGGTTCTTTATTTGGTGGCAACAGGACTGGAGCGCTCGACCCGACGGAAACAATGTAGGGTCATGAACACACGATCACTGATCTACCATAGCCACTATACGTTTCTGAGATGGAATATTTTCTAAAAAGGATAAACACCAACCACCATTGTAGCTGTTGAGGGGATTTAACTGAAATACGGCGACTTTAGTTTTCAGCAGTGAAATAGTTTCGTTGCAACTCCTCAAATTTTTTTTAACAATTCTTTTCCGCTTAAACTTTGACTTATCTTTAATTTATCTTTCAAATTAAGAACTCTTATATAGTTAAATTATACACACACACACACACACACACACACACACACACACACACACACATATATATATATATATATATATATATATATATATCTGTACATGTGTGGGTGTATATAGATTTCAGTTTTCAGTGCGCCTTAAGTGATTCTGATTTTCTATGAATTCTGGAATTCAACATTAAGTAATTTAATACCAGGTCTAATAAATTGTTTTATTTATTATTAGCTTGAACTTGCATTTGTTAACAAATAATTGAAGATATGGTATTAACTTAAATCATAGGTAAAAATAACCATTGTTGCTCTACATCCGATGAAAAATAAGCAATGCTTGTAG
Source organism: Nephila pilipes (assembly GCA_019974015.1). Lineage (NCBI taxonomy): Eukaryota > Metazoa > Arthropoda > Arachnida > Araneae > Nephilidae > Nephila > Nephila pilipes. The sequence goes on along the minus strand of BMAW01110146.1, from coordinate 774,450 downwards.
ATTTTGCTTTATACGATCAGAATTTATGCTGTGAGTTTCTTAATCAGAAATATTACATATAAAATGTTTACAGATTCATACCAAAAGGCAGTGTGTGTGTGTAATATACTATTCACAAAAGAGAAATATATATATATATAATAGCTTACATTCATTATATAATTGTATTTTAGATTTGTTGCAACACATCATCGAATTCTACCTAATTAACCACACATTTATAAATCATAGCTTGTTATCAGCATTACAATTATTAAAAGCACTAAACAACATAAATTAATTGCTCTGGGTCATAAATTAAAGCTAGCACGCCGACCCATTCCGAAACGCCAACGCTTTTAAATATTAAACCAACAAAAATCACGAACAGAATACTAACTCATACACCCCTCCTCTTTCTGAAAGGGAAAAAAAAAAAAAATTATTCTGTGTGAACAAGCTAGGCAAAAAAAAAAAAAAAAAATTCAGCCCCACAACGTACGAAAACAAAAACACGGTCCACCTTTGATAGTGACCCAAAGCCGAGCTGTGTTGAAGTTTAGCCGCTCCAAAATCGTGTCCAGAACTGCCTACCGTTCGAAAGGCGGAGAGCAAAAAGTAGAAACAATAATGAAAGAAAAAGCATGCAATGTAAACGTTTCGATAACAACATAGCTTAAGCGAAGCTCTCTGCTCATAAAGCTATTCATTACAAACAAGAGAGAGCTGGTCTCCCTATCACCAACAGGTATCAGGAAAAAGAAAGAGTCCAAGAAAAAAAAAAGTGTATATTCGGCGCTGGAATTATTTGCAGAGTTGTTACTTCCAACACCTTTTTTAACAAAATGAGGCGTGGAATGAAATGCCCTCTGTGGCGCCATCTGTTGTAGAAAGTGTCAACACCTCCTAGTTGTCAGGCACGGTTTTGAAAATTTGAGGGAAGAATAATATAAGTAAAAAAATTTAAACAAGCATTTATAAAAATATGGACTAAAAGACATAAAAATATTTTTTATTGTGAAATAATAAATAATTTATTAAGGCTTAAGGCCCTACATTAATATACGTGGATAATTACTTATTAATTAAGTACCCCAAAGTAAGTAAGTTTGAGATCAAAAGAAGCATTAACGCCTCAAGCTTCAATAAATTATGTACTATTTTAAAATTAAAACATTATTTTATACCTTTTAGTCTATCTTTAAATAAAAACTTGATCAAAAACTTTTTCTTTGCTTATGTTTAATTCTTTTCGGTTAAGAAATTTAAGGTTAAAAAGAATTTACATGATCTGTACGTGTGTAAAAGATTTCATATGAATTGGACGTTGTTAAGTGCAAGGACCACTTACTTCCTCTAATTTATTTTGCCCATCAATTAACATTTTTGGAGGCTTTAAATCGATTCATAAGAATTAAAAATCTCTCTCAATGAGTGAAACGGGATTTTTGTAGATTCTACTAGAATTATTGAAATATAATGATAAGAACCAATGAGATGCATGTTTAAGCAATGAAGCGTTTAGTACAAGAGTTGGTATTTTAGTAGTCGGTAAAGATAGAGTGCTGAAATTATCATTCTGAGACATCTGTATCATATCTGAGGAGAGTGAGGAGCTTTATGAGGGATCACAGAGAAGATCTGCAAAGAATGAAGGATTATAACCCTCATCTATACACCTTCTGATGACTCGAACCCCATTGCTACGGAAAGATAAACTCTAAATTGTTACATTAAACGTTAGATCTGACATATGTGATGACCTTTCTCACAGACAGAGTGTTAGGGATTGACAGTAGATTGTTCATAGATCTGAATAAAATAACTTGGCTATCATCTCGGTGTGACTTTTTATTCATTATACTTCTCAATTGCTACTATTCAAATAATCAATACTGACCGCAGAAGGAAGTAATATTGAAATGTTACAAGTGATATCGTTTGAAATGGTGAGACCTAAGGAGCAAGTATACGAATACAATGACTCCTCTAAAGTAAACTGTTCTCAATATACGGATCCATTGATTCTCTAATATCACTTGTAAATAAATTTAAAACAGAATGAACCAAAAAGGCGTTGATACATTTCTTCATGTATATACATTCTGAATTACTGAATGCAGTGGCATATCAAGAGGTTGATTGAAGGTGCTAACTAACCTTGGTTTTTGATCAGGATTGGCTTCAAAAAATCTTGTTGACTTCCATTGTTGATTTCAAACCTCACAGAAACTTTTAATGAGATAGAAGAAAATAAAATCTTATCAAAAATTAAACGGTTAAAACGTCATCTTAAAGCAGCAATAGTTAAAAGGGACGAAGCTGAAAATTGCTCTGCATAGAAAATGTTAAGGTTTAATGCAGAAATAGACTTCCAAGTATCAGTCCCTAGTTTATATTTAGCACTAATGACTGTTTTGTTAGTATGTGTTTTGGTTGCTTTTTGTGGGAGGAGCTATCTTCGATCAACAATGAGTCAAGCAAGAATAAATGGTTTGGAAAAACTTTCTATTAAAAATGTCGTAGTTAAAAACATTGATTTTAATTAAGATACAAAAAGTATTTTTCAGAAGTCACAGAAAACAATATTTGCTTCTTTTCTTTTCATTAACAGAAAAGTTAACACTTTAAAGCTTCAAAAATGGTGTATTAACAAGCCTTTTAATATACATGTCGGTCCGCTAGATATAAATTATAATTTTTTTTTTTGAAAGACATTTGCTTTTCAGATCGTTTTAACTCTTTAATTGTAATTAAATAAATGTTAATTATTTAATTGTGTTGACATTTTGTATGTAGAACATTCCAATAGGAGATTACAGGGAGATCTATGCCTCTCAATAGCATTACTGGTGGGATGTAATAGTCATGTTTAAACCTTTATTATCAAGAGGATCCAACTTTCGGACAAAATTGGTCCACGGGTCATGGACTGATTGTGAGGTTACTTCCTTTGTGGTGTTGCTTGATGCAGAAAATGTTTACGTTTCTAGAGTTTTTTTTTTTAATTCCATCAAAATTCACTGTCACTGTTAAACTATTTCTGTTTGCGTGCATTGCGTTTCACATGTATTAAATTTAATATTTCCTTACCTTTAGTATCCCCTGTATTTATTTGTCTCTCAGCATACCATACCATACTTTTAGCTATATTGTTTCTTGCTTTGACTCATACTGATTTCTATGAATTTATTTGTAGAAAATAACTTCGCCTTTCATTGCTGCGGCAGGTACTCCATAAAGACAGCTGGCTATGAAAAACCTTTCCGATTTAAATTTATTCACTTATCATGATTTGAAATTAACTTTCACCTTATAAATATTTTTAATCTTAATTCTTATCAAAACAAAGACTTTTCTTCGTATTTAAATGAACACACAGTGTTCGTGTTCAGTACAAATCCAATAAAGTGCTAAGCAAAATGTTCTACTTCTCGTGACAAGAGCAATATAAATTCTCGTTCCTATAATACATTAAAATTAATATCTTTCCTTTAATTTTTCTACCCACCAAGCAAATACCTCATACTCTTACAATCGCATTGCCTAAATTTCAAAGTATTATAATGATTTTTAAGTTAATGCTGGGCAAGTGTAGATGCTATAGCTCAGTATCACAAGAAGTTTTTGGCTACGTCCAGGATAAGAGTCCGAAGGGTTAAGTACCCCTAGATGCAGAATTTCCCCAATTACTACAGCAATTAAATATTGCGCCAATTATTTTCATTTCTATTTCAATTTTATCGTGTCTGGTTCACTTAAGACGAGGAGTTGTTCTGACATGTTTGCTCCTTAAGTTAAGCTCTTGCAAACGATACCGCTTTTATAAGAATCTACTCTTACCCCATTGGACTATTCTCCATTCAGTTTAAAAACATATCAACTGTGGGTTTTCACTTGCTGAATTGATTTGTTCAATTATATGCTGCACACAATCTAGGACTATTTCAAACCTAAATATCCAATAGAATTAAATAAAAAGATAACATCCCTCCACTGAAAACTTTGAAGATAAACTGGCCCACACATATAGAAGTTTATGAAAGATAATACCGTGCCAAATGACATTTATCCCATACAAAATCAGTGTATCTTCTAATGGAGAGCAGATTGGACGATACGCTTAGACGTACTGGACCTTTTAATCCCTTATCCGCCAAAAATAATCTCTTTCGAATGAATAATCTCAAACACAGATCCAGATTTAAATACGCCACGACTACCAAGTACATTTTGATTGATCTGTTCATAGCCGCTCAGAGTCAAAGACAATAAGGGTGGAAAAAATAAAACAATTTGATATCATTAATCTATTTTATCCAGATGGATGGGGTTGTGATATGAATCGGTACAATACAAACTTAGCTTAGCATCATAGGCAAAACAAGAAAACGGATAAAATTATGCGCTTGAAAAGTTATCTCTTTCAATGTATATATAAATACCGCACATTAGAAGGAATATTTGCATTCATTAATCTTTTTACAGACTAAATTTTTACCAGCACCTTTGGACAAGTTAGCATATTAATTTATGTTTCTGTAAGCGTCCCTTCAACTTTTGTGAAAATATCTATCTACTTATTTTTTATTTTTTTTTTCTCACAAAAATTTAATCAAGATGCACATTTTTTCCATTAAGACATAAACATATTAATTTAAAAATGACAATGAAAGCAAGCGTCCAGAATGAAATTAAGCGAGCCGAAGTACATTATAAGATAACTATAACTTGATGGGTTTTTTTCTTAAAAATTTAACTAGTTATAAGATTGGTTCAAACAATATGCATTCTCCTTTACGCGAAAAAAGGAAGAACAAAGCAGTTACAACAAAGTTCACAAGAAACAGCAGCAACTGCTGTCGTAAGCTAAACTATGTTTATTCTCTGCACGTTCCAAAGCTTAACGCTGCCATCTTAAAGGTAACGGGTCTTCATCATTTTATGAACAAACGATATGAAGTCAGATTTAGCTCGAAATTATGTTTCTGCAATTCTTATGGGACTTTATCCGAGTCATATTGTATGAATAATGCTGTAACGTTGTTACCCAATTTTATTACACAATAGGCAACATAATGACTTTGGGGATCAGTCGAATTTAAAGGGCAGTAGTTCCGCTTTCCTTCCTCGATTTTTTCAGCTGTATCAACCACTGTACGTAGGGAATATCGAAAAGTTTTTATTGTTATACACTAAGAAATAATTGAAATAAAGGTCTGGAGATCTTCGGCTGTATATAAAAAGTATTAATCAATCTCCTTGAATCATGCTTCTAGAGATTTCAAATTAGGACTATAATATTCATTATAATCTTTCTCATCCCCACCTTATTATAGCATTATAATCTACACCCTCCCCTCTCTTATCTCTGTCTTATTCTACGATTATAATCCACCATATTTCAACCTTATCTTAACATCATAATCTGCCTCATCCGGCATAACTCGAGACGGGGTTGTTAAAGCTAGTCCAAGTTTTGGTCTAGGTTTTGATAGGTTCTTTGCAAACCAATCCGTTCCATGAGGATATTTAATATGAATGCGAATTTTCTTCTTATTGTAGTTAACCCATCCAGGCTTTCTTCTCCGATATGGCTGTAAATTTGTTTTGAAACTGAAGTTTGGATCTGCTCTCGCCTATGAGTAAATTAAAATTGATCATAAGATAATTGAAATACTCTTTAAAAATTACTATCGATAGATTAAAAGTTAAATGCTTGGTAAAAAAATAACTAAAGGATGTATTTATGATACTTATGTGTGAAAGAGTTCATATTGAAACAGTAATGAAAAGGTAAACTATTTTCTTATGCTCAGTACATTGTTAGATTGGCACCTGAACGCGAACAAGAGATCTTCAGTACAAACTGTGCCCCTTCAGTCCTTCAAATGCTGGGAAAGCCAAAACTAATAAATAAAAAAAAAGCATATTCCAACGGGTTTTTTCTCACCAGATGCTTCATGGGTGTCCCCTCATCCATCTAACCAAATAACCTCAAATCCCAACTCCAGCGTTTTTTAATTCATAAATCCATCAAATGCACTTCCTCTCACATTGACACCACACATTAATAAATCCCAAACAAAAGCCCACAACCAGTGGAAAAATAAATTCGCTCTTCTCAACCTCATCAAATTAGCCCGAAGCTCTTCCTGTCTCCAGCGGTGGGAATGACAGTACGGCTCCCAGGCAACACGCACAGAAAGAAGAAAAGGAGGACCACTTGCTATTCCGTTCGAATCGTCCGACTTAACAATGATAATAACCCAATGCTGCGTCACAAAGGCGATTCGTGGACTGACCCCCAGCTGAGAAGATCGCGTGTGCTTCGTTTAATAACCGGAAATATTTAAAACCTGTTACTTGGACCATCAAAGGGGGAAGTGATTGGTGTTGTCTTCGTGCATGACTGAATGGGGGGGGGGGGACTGTAAAGAAGATGCAAGGTACATGTAAATGATAGGCATTGATATTGATGGGATTGAGAATAAAATATAGAGCTCGATCGGAACGGATGTGGATAAGTAATTAATACTTTGTTGTTTTCATAATAGTCGACACCGAGAAATATAGTTTGTTTCTTTGTTGAAAGAATAAAGGTCATTTTTTCAAACATTTTTCTTTGGTCTTGTGTATGTTTTCTGAAGTCGAAGAGATGTAGAATTACATTATAAATAATGAATGATATTTAAAAATTTTATTACGTTCAATGAATATTAACTATAATGTATCTTGGCCGGTAATAATAGCTCTTTTTTCCACATGGGATAAGATAATGTAATTGATTCTTCAAAAGCACAACTGGAATTATATCTTCTTTTGGCTGAATTTGAGACTTCCATATACAATACTCAATCAATTCGGACCTGCTAGTAATCTGGCATTTTTTCACAGGCTGAAAAGTCATTGAAAAGTACTTTATAACTTCTAATTCGATCGAATAATGTAGGCTATTCGCACAAAACAGCATTTTTTTCCCGTCTTTTTAATTAACCACCTCTGGGGCTAGTGTTTTAAGTGGGGCGGTTTGGCGTATTAGATCAATTTTCAGTTTTTTATCGTTTGCTTCAATTTCATGTAGCTGATATAATATTCAATTTAATAATTTATCGTTTGCTTTG
>BMAW01110146.1:747054-767337 GCA_019974015.1 Nephila pilipes | reverse complement strand
CATGTAGCTGATATAATATTCAATTTAATAATTTATCGTTTGCTTTGCTATTAATTACATGTAGCTTAAATATATTTAATTTAATAACAATCATTTCCTTTAATTTTAGTACCGGAAATTTTATTATTGTCCATTTCCCGATATTTCATAGTTTACTTTAATTCTTATAATTAATTGAGTAATTTATTAATAATTATGATATAAGCACATCTTTGCAAGCTAAATCTGATCTTTGCAAAACTTTGCATATAACTTTTTCTATATTGCTTTTTTTAATTCCATGTATTTGTGACACTTTATTTGCATGTACTCTATACTGAATTTTATGCAATAATATGTAGTTTTTGCTGGTTAAATGCTTTATTATTTGGGATTTTCCGGTAATCCGGTGGTGCTCTTGCTCGATATCTGCCGCATTACCGACAGAGAACTGTACTTTGATCCTCTTCCTCATTTGATCTTCAGCAACTAAATAGCTATCTCTCTTTAATCTATCAACAGGATTGGTAACACCCAAAGGTATGTATTGAAGAGATCTAGGGTGATACTTTTTGTCCAAGGCAAATTTAGGTAGTATCGAGGACCAACTTGCACCTTTCTGGGCAATACTCGGAAGAACAAGCCGAAAAGTTTGATTAATTCTGAAAATAATCAAACGCTAGTGTTTCAACAAATAGTTAATGTTTTTTTTAAGAAGAATCAGACCACGCAAAAATTAGGTGTTAGTACATTATAGCTTTGTTCCTAATACCTTTTTAACTTGTACAGGAACCCTTAATTATTATTGTCCTTGTGTTTCAACGTACAATATAGTATTCATTTAATGGGGTGCCATCGAATCACTATTTGGAGAAGTATTCGATGAGCCCCCTAAAATTTGAAAAATAAGTTCTTATTGATTTCAAGAACATAGGTCTCAGCGGGTTTTTAGAAAAGGAGACAGTTAACAATTTTCTTTCGAGTAGAGGTTAATACCCCCCTCCCCCCCAAAAAAAAGGTTAGACCATATGATATATATAGCATTAAACTTTAATATAATTATCTTCCTCCATTCCCTTCTCCCCTTCCAGTCGTAGGTTCGAATCCTGATCCCATTAAAAACTCACCGTGTGGCACATTAAATTTATTGAGATTCAATGTCTTCCCGCTAGTATGGTGTGGAAGTTTGCAGGATTAGATGGTAGCTTAGGTATCACCCTCGTCACTTGATCAAGGTTCAAAATGAAAGGTCCATCTCTAATAATCATATTTCTGCATTTAAATATGATACTAATGATCAATCAATCAAAACCATAATTATGAAAATACTTCTTTAGCATTATTTTACTTCATTTAAGAAAAGTATTATTTCATAGTTCTGATAATCAGGATTTTTTTTTTTTTTTTCGCAAACTTTTGAATCATCATCGATATTTTTTTAATATATGAAATATTACATTCATGAAATTTTAATAAATACACAGAATAATGAATTTTAAAAATTCCAAATTAAGAAGTAGATGAACTAGGTAGATATAGGATAAAATAGAGCACTCAAAATTCTATTGGTTGCTGCCCACTGAATTATGCAATGTTAAAGGCACGACCCTTCTCAAATTCTTTCGTTATTTTATTTAAGAATATTTCAAAAAAATTAAGCTAATTTTTAATTAATCATCGATAAGAAATCTCGGGGTGTGTCACCCGTATTTACCAAAGACAATAAATGTCGCGGGAAAGAAAAAAGATCACAAGATTACCTCAGACTCTTGATGCCCGTAATTACCTAATAAAAGTAAGCACCTAAAGGGAAAGCTATGACTAAAATTAATTATTTAATAATGATCTAGTGTATATAATGATAAGCTATAAAATAGTCATAGTTAATCTTTTATCTTTCATTTTTAGTAGCATCAATACAGATATAATTATTACAGCTATAACTAATGGGGTGCGAAAAGAAGTTACTGTTACGGTTTGTTTGCACAGTATATAATTTATAAAAAGTATATATATATATATATATATATATATATATATATATATATATATATGAAATATATTAATAGAAATAACACATTCTTTATTTTTTCCCTATAGTTATTTAATGGAAGGATTTATCAAATCAAAATTAGTAATTAAGTATAGAAATTCCGAACAGTATCCCTTTCTCCAAAAGAAAAATAATTAAATTCATAGAATTAAAACCACAGAAAAATAATCTCTCTAAGAACTGTTTTAACAGCTGCCTAAGATTAATTAAATTAAGAGGAAATTTTACATGAATGGGTAAAACTCTCTATAAAATTAGTGCACAGCGATAACCTTTTCTAAATATTTTTGATCTTGTTATCTATAATCAGACACTAGATTTGTAACAATTATACTACATATATTTATAAAAAATTAGCACTATTCCTGATGATTCCCCCCCCCCTCCACTTAATAATAATTTTCTTAGATAAACCCACTTATTACTGCCAAGTCCAATGTTCTATCTGCTCCAGTAGCAAGATATTATTGACTTGCGTATCCCCTTCAATCTTTTTTTTTTCATTCGCCATCCCCCCCTTCCTTCTGGAATCTTATTTTCAATTACACTATTAAAGTTAATTACAATTTGGGCGTCTACGGTATTTTGCAGCCTCATAGGTGTTAATTAATATTAGAAGGAAACATTATTTCTTCTCGCATGAAATACCTTCTGTCTTTGACGTGGCATCGATTAATTTCACATAATTAGTCGATTGTTTATAATATTCGCAAATTGTTTGCGATATCCTGACACTTCATGGGTATAGGCTTTGATTCAGTTTAAATTCGAACATTTCCTCTCCCCCCCCCCTTTCCTAAGTGTTAATCATTAGCGATTTATAATGGTGCATTGTTTGATTATTATTTTTTTTAACAATTTTCGCCCGTTTGCTTCGTATGATAATGCATGAGAAAAATCTTATTTAATCGATTCGGTACAGAATTTTCATTTGCGAAGTTTTTATTTTTATTTTATTTTTTATTTTTAAGATTAATTGTTAAAGACTGATTTCGTTGTTGTGTTAAGTAAACTTATTGTAGTATTGTTTATTTCTGAAATGCAATTTGTTACATTTTATTTCAGAATAATTTGTTTATTTAATTTATTTATTTACTAATTTTCAGAAGGTTTAAAACATTTCTATTGAATTCAAAGTAAGACTACCTAAAATTTCAAAAAAAAAAAAAAAAAAAAAAAAAAATATTTAGTTTTAAAAAAAATTTTTTTTTAATTAAAAAAAAAAAATTTTCTTAATTAATTTTGCAATTTATTAAGTAATTATATCTAGTTTTTTGAAGAGAAATAGCTTCATAGGTTTTTTTTTTAAAAATAATACGGGGAAAATCACGCATGAATAATATTAAATGCATTGTGTTGAATTAGTTTATTAATAATGGTTCTCGTAAGGCTTAAAACATCTAAATTGATTTCAAAATCAAAATTGATATATTTTTAATATATATATATATACTAGAATAAAAAAATAAGTATAACTCTCACTTCTGCTTAATTTTTTAAGCGAAAGTTTTTCTTTTCTTAAATTTTCAAATCATTAAACAATTACGCCTAATTTTTTAGAACTGGTTGCTCAGCTTTTTACTTCAATGATATGAAAAATCACGTATTAGTTCTATTAAAGGCATTGTTGAGGAGTTTTGTTAATGAATTATTTCAAAAAGATTAAAAATAGTTCTAAAGAATTCAGAATGAAAATTAAAATATTTTGCATTTATCAATTGACTAAAATAAAGGGGAAGGGGTGATAAATAATTCGTCGTACTGTTTAATTTTTTTAAAGTGATTTCCCCTTAAATGTGTAAATCAGTACGTTCGAAGGGTATTCAGAAAGTAAGACTATTGAGTCTTTGATGCTCAAAGTTAATTTTTCAGCAAAGTCGTCTACACTGTGTTCGAGATGAAAGTATTAGGAATAGAAGCCGCACTCTTTTGTTTCAGTCGGTGGAAAACTCATGTTGTAGAGCCGTGTTAAAATGGGTGTTAGCCAACTGCGCGTAGTGAAGCGTAATCTAGTGTCTTCTTTCAAAGTGAAGCGCGCTCCGTCCCAAATATTTAACGAAATAAAAACTGTTAACAGGGAAGGTGTAATGAACCGCACTAATGTGTACAAGTGGTGTCGTGGGCGTAGAGCTGACATCAAAAATTTAAACCTGTTATTTCGGCTCGAAAAATCGCAATCTCTGTCTTTTGGGACCATTAAGAGATTTTCCTCATTGGATTTTTATTAACCAGAGGAAGAAATTGATACCGAGAGGGACTGAAAAACTGTAAAATTATTACAAAAGGTTAAACAGAACAAAAGCATTAGAATGAACTGAAGAGACTATGTTTGTTGACTCTCACTACATCCCCTCTTGCCAACACTCCAAAGCAACTCCTAGACTCATTCTGTTGGAACATCGTCAACCCTCTCTCTCTCACTGTCCTGATCTAGCACCTTCAGATTTCCCCCCTTTCCCTTCTCTGAAGTTGTTTATGGGCGAAAAAATATTACCTGATACTAATTATTATTACCTGAAAAAATATTACCTGATAAAATATTACTAAAAATGTACGTTTATCACCTGATGAGAATTTTAGAGTTAAAATAACGTAAGAAATCAAATAAGAAAATAGTATTAAATGCATTATTGAGGGAGAGTTTTAACACTGAATGTTATATAATTTTATAGTTTTATTTTCAGGTATCCGAGATGAATACAAGCAATACATGAGGGCCAATTCTAAGTTAAGAAACACTTATGCACAAGAAGCTAAGTTCTGACGAGTTTTGAGTTCAAGTCTTGTACCACCATAGACTATGTAGGACAATGGGGGACTGTTGATGTTTGAATAGAACAATCTCAAGTCATACCATGAAGTGGTGTACATAAAAGTATACAAATTAAATTTTTGTTGGTGCAAGGTTATTACTGATGAGTTATTAGATAGTTTATAAGCGTTTCTTCGCAGCAAAAGTATGAGTTATAGATCATCTAATTGCTTTTATCTTAAAAAAAAAAAAAAAAAAAAAAAACAATAAGTCTGACTTTTTACAGTACATTCAGGCTCAAAGTACTGAGCCTGAATGAACTGTAAAAGTTCATATAGGAAAAGAAATAGTTTTTGTACGCCCTGAAGAATAGTTATAATTTCTATTCTGTACAACTAATGCAACTAATAATAGTTACGTTAATAATTCCAACATGAACACTTTGAGCCATGATTGGTTTTTAAGAGAGAAAAAGAAAAGCAAGATTTATTTAGTCATTAGTGAATTCGATTAATTAATTGTTAATTAATGTTGCACTTCGAAGCAATAGGAAGGCTAATTAATGATGGTGGAAGTGACAGGAACGATACATAAGTTGATACCCCACTTTCCAAACTTCTAGTCATCCCGACGTGAGTACTTTGAGCCTCAGTAGATTTAACATACTCTGCTATACGACAGGTCTCTTGTGGTATCAGGACTCTACCTCATGACAGGATAGAAACAATGTCGGCCATGAGCTCATGACTATGATCACTTGGTCTCTGCGATCCCTCATACTTTTATATGTGATTGTGATTGTTTATTTAAGTCGCATTCAGAAGCAACACGAGGACTATTGGCAATGGACCTCTCAATTTTTAACCTCAGTCCAGAGCAGAGGATGACATCTGAATTCGCACCTCCCTCTCCAAACTTCCACAATATGCAATTAGGAGATTACTATTCACTTACCAAAATAAACACCACCAAATTTAAGGTGCACATGAATTTAGTTCTAAGCAACGTGAAGGGACATCTCAAATCCACAACAACAAATAATGGAATATGGAAGATTCTCTCTCTCTTTTTTAACAACTCAGGAAAATAGAATACAGAATAGAAATAAAACCACACAGAGTCATTTAGGACGCAACGATGTGAAAAAGTTCTGATAAGTGAATTCTTTTCATTCTTTCTTTTTTTTTTAAAAAAAAAAATCGTTCCATTTTATTTCGTTTTACTTTTTTCTTCTCTTTTCTTGATATGGTAAAAATTCGCGTGCTCTCTCTCTTCCTTTTTTTTTCCTTTCTATGAAAGAGGGAGGGGGTTCCCAATCGTTCTATTTCCATCGTTAGGTCCCCACCGAAGCTTAAAGAGTAAAGACATTGGAAAGAAAACGATGGAAAGAATATATATATATTAAGAGGGAAAGCTAAAAAAATCAAGGTAGAAAAAAAAGAGGAGAAAGAGCAAGAGAAAGAAACGTGGCGAGCTTTTAGGTAATTATCGGGGAAATTTGATTTATGGATTTATTTTTTTTCTCTGCATTTTTTTCAAAAATTCTCTCCGAGCGATTTTTTTTTCACCCCCGGAGTTTCTTAATTTTCTTACTATCGAAATCTGCGTGTTTCCTAATACAGCGACGGAGAAAATTAAGAAGGTTTGGTGGAGGAGAAGGTATCTAACGGAGGGAGGGGGAAGAAAGGGGTGCTTAATGCAGTGTGAAAATTATCTCCTCACAGTAATTTCTCCTCTTTTTTGTTTCGTGAATAAATGCGATGCAAGTAATCTGAAAATAAAAAAATAAAAATTAAAAAGAAGAAAAAAAAAAAAAAAAAACGGAGAAAGGATGAGAGGATATTTGGCCTTTGCTTTTTTCCTTGTTAGTGGATAATTTATTATAGACGTTTAATTAAATTTTAATTGCGAATGCACATCCCACTGTCAAGATTTATTTCTATAAATTTTCGATTTTCAATCTCTCGCTTTTGAAGAATCTTTTGAAGCCTTATTATGGATGAACATATATTTAGGCTGATAACGTTAAAAATTTGTCATTTACTGGAATAGATAATTTCTTCCTTGAGAAGTGTTATGCGATCGATTATTAAATGTTATTTAATAAGGCAGGATAAGGACTTATCTTAACACAAGAAGACTTCGATTTTTAATAGAAAATATGGGATAAGCCAAAATAAACCATCAATATCTATCAAAATGTAGCTTTTTCTAGAAAAAGAAAACTTTCGAAACAAAAGGATTTTATATATGCTTATCAACTTATGTCTACCGGAGAATTCTGATACTATTAGCACTTATATAATGCCCGAATGGCTCAACAGCTTTATTCTTGTTAAAATTAAGTGAAAATGTATTACACATTTCCTGGAAAAATGTTTTTCATTTTTTGTTTTTCTCACAGAGTTTATCTGATTTATCTGTTAACATAAAAAAATCATTTGTAATTAGTAATAGTAAAATAATTAAAAGCGAATTGTTATTTTATGTAGAAGTTAAAATTGAAAAGAATGAAACTTTAAATGTTATCTGACCCCATTTAACACGCGTAGTTGGGGTCAATGTTTACTAAATCGCATGTTAAATTAACCGCAATTTACTGTATTACTATATATTGAGTGATACCATGAGCTTCGACATCTCTTCAAATGTTCTGTGTAACGAACGTATGCATTAAATTACAGAGTAACTAGTTAAATCTAGAAAATAAATTTAAGGGCATTTTACTATATGTAAGTCAGTTACAACAAATATTTAATAAAAGAATATTCAAAATATTTAAAGAAAATCGAGTTTATTAATTTATCAACCAATCTATAATGGCTGATAGTTTTTCAGTGGCATTTTTTTTTTTTTTAAGTTTCTTGCATGGCAAACTGTTTTGTTGTGTCCTAATTTGAGAGCCCTGTTTCTTAAAATTACTTAATAATAGCTCTACCGTATCGGGATTCTTAGAATGTGTGTTTGAAGTCTACTTTGGTATATCTTTTTAACAAAATGGGGTTGAATGTACTACTAATCTCACTAACCACAAGATCTTTAAAATAATATCTTTTGCAAAACAAAAAAATAATCCAAACTGTAACATTTCACTTTTTGAGAAATGGCGATTCATATATATATGTATATAAAATGAAAATGAAACAAAAAACGTATAAATGTCTGTCTTAAATGGAAGTCACGATATCATCCAAACAAAAGATTAATTTGAATTTCATAAAAAGAAAAGTACGAATGTTAACACCACATCGTCTAGAGGTGATAATCATAAACAATTGCTTATCGACGGGTCCATAAGGAAATCGAGTGTAAAGAAGATTCACTTGTTACTGAATCAAGTGTTAATCGGATCCAACTGTATTAAGATGGTGTTGCATAAATGTATATATTTGTTTGTGCATGGATATATATATATTTTACAATTATTTTTGAATATATTTATTTGTAACATCAGAATGATATATGCCTATAATTAAATTTAAATGTAGGCTTATGGTTGATAAGTATATCTATTGTTCTTTGATTTTTTTCTTAAAATAGAATTTCATTAACTACCTTTAACAATTTTCGTGGTACTTCTACAATTATGTTACGATGTATCCATATATCTGGACTCGACCGTTTAAAAGGGCAGAGCTCGAGAAATAAACGAATAGTGTAACGATTCTCGTTCATCATCCCCTCTTTTAAGTCTGCTTCTTCTTACCAAATTTTCGAACATGGCGAAATAATTTTATAAAATTATTTACAAGCAATTATTACCACATAAACATAACATTTTTGATCTTACGGTATCTATAAATAAGCGAGTGATCTCAAACCTTTCCGAACACTTAAAATTCCTACTAGTACGGCATATTCTTGAAAACTTCGACCAGGGCGAGCACAAGAAAACCCTCATCAGCTAACTGAGTGAAATGCGCTTATGACTTCTTATCTTATGCTTAAGTCTAAAATTTGCATGAATTTATTTTTAATTATATAAAGCTTTTTTAATGGTGTTATTAAATATTTTAAAGGATATATCTCTTAAGAAATTTTTTGCACTACCCTTAATTCGTCAATAGTAGTTTAATATTTAAATTTGAAAGAAATTTTATACAGATGGAAAAATTTATAGCATTCACTTATATCTTTTCACGACAGCAAAAACATTTTAATTTCCTTTATTAATCTTAATTCAGTGTTATCCCTTCCAGTTACATGTCGCTTGTTACTAATACATTGGTCAATCTCGTGATCTTTCTAATATTTACCTGCAAATGAGCTCTCTTGCGCTGCTTCTTTTACATATAAGGAAGATAGAAAATACATTACAGGTGCTCGCTATTGGATGATGAACATGGCCTTTAATTAATGAAATTAAAGCATTTCAATTACTTTTTAAATAGTACATGAGCAATTTAATACGGTAATTTAAAATTATGCTATAATATTAATGAATCATGTATGTACATAAATTGACAAAAATGGACTGAATAGATCAGATTTAAGATATAAAATTTTTAATAATTTTATTTATGTTGATGTAATTTTTGAAATTTTTTTAATGCTTTTTTACGACACTGGAAATTTTCATTTAGAATATAATCATTCCGCAAAAGATAGTTCAAAAGATAAAAAGATAATTCAAAATTACAGAATTTAGCATTATTTATTTTAACTTAACTTTATTCAAATTCAACATTCAGCAAAGTTTATTGAATTAAACTTAATTTTCTAAAATTCACAAGATTTTTTTTCTATCAGGAAGGAAAGTGCTTACCTATTAACGGGATCCATTGAAAATAATACTTCATACATCTAAGCGTTGGAAAAAAATAGGAAGTATCCTCGAGAACTGAAAGAGAAAAAAAATATTTATTTTAGATACAAAAACATTTTTATCTCACATTTTTTTATGTCTATATACATTTTCTATGCAAGAAATGTCAGATAAGTTAAACTAATATTTTGATTGTATTTTATGCGTTTCCTTAATAATCCATAAATTTTAAGAACCATAAAAGTTAACAAGAAACAAAATAAAATTAATGAATGTATTATATTTAAATTAATAAATGTTACATATATAATTATAGGAATGTGCAAATCCCGAAAAACCTAGGAGCTAGACTAAGTCCATTATTCACTCGGAGAAAATCAAAAGCATTGAAAAGTTCGAGTAAACATCCTGTTCGGAAATCTTCTAACAATCAAGCCATCGTGGCATCACTCACCCGACACAATCTGGTGATCTTTTACTTCCCCAAGGGATTTACTGTCTTTGATAAACACGGTTGACGCGCAGTGAGATACCTTAGCGATCCTTCTCCATTTTCGACCATCTTTCTTGTCAACCAATTTTTATCCTCCCCCCTATATTTTTAAATTTCTAAATCACAGTTACATATTGTTTCACATATCATAGCCGAATCTGGCTCTTGGGCCATTAAACTTCACTATCACTCATACTCATCGTAACAGTCGAGGATACGGTCTGGAGATGCTTGACTATTGCAACACTTGATGCAGATGTCCCCCAAGGAAGCAATTCCTAAAAGTCTCACCCCTTTAACACGCGGTAGTCGGGGTCCATTGTTACTAAACCGCGGGTTAAGTGAGTCGCAATTTATAGCATTAATATAAATTGAGCAATAATGTAAATTTCGATATCGGTATGAATCTTCTGCGTAACGATTATTAGATTACAGAGTAGCTGGTTAATTCGAGAATGTATGCTTGTATTTCCTCTTTTTGATTGATTGATTGATTACTAACTTCTCATTTAAAAGCAATATGAGGGCTATTGAGGATGGACCACGTAATTTTGAACCTCAGTAAAGTGACTAGCTGGCCCCTCCCTCTCCAAATTCCCTCGTCATGCCAATGGGAGGACTTGGGACCTCGAAAGATTTAACGAGCATCAATTCCTCTACACGATGGTTCATTAGTGACATCAGGACTGAAGCCCATGACTCGGCGTACTTCTTTTCAAATTCGGTCGATAACATGGATTTTTTCTTCGATCCCATAAGCCTTTTGTTTACATTTACACTCTTTCTATATTATTTTTAATTATTATGGAAATCACTTATACAAGAAGAGATTTTTATAACTCTTGTAAGTTAAACAGTATAAAATGGTTGCCCGTACAATTAATTTGAATGTTGGCGAAATCTTGAAAACAATTTATTACAAAAAACTATTCTAATTAGAACATTTCATTTCCGAGAAATGGTGCTTCACATGTATGGGAAAAGAAAGAAAGAAAAAAAAAATAAAAATAAAAATAAAAGAGGGGGTATTAATGTATGCTCTTAACTTTTAAGTCATGACGTCATCTGAACATAAGATTCATCTGGATTTCATGAAAAGATAAAAAGAAGCAATTGCTTCCGGAGGGAGGATACCACAGTCAAACCGTGTGTAAAGAAACTTCATGAACCACGTGTTAACCAGTTCCGATTGTAATTTGTCTTGCTTGCTATACTGGAAAAAGTCAGGGAGCTTCCCGAACGAATACCATGATACCACTGTTGGAGAGGTCCAGATAGCTTTTACACGTCAGATAGTGACTTTACATTTAAATTTAGAATACGGTTTCGTAAATGTTAAGATGGCTGATAGAACCAATAATTTTAAATAGGTAAAATGAGTAGTCTCTGAAGTCTAAAAAAGTGGCACCCGAATGGCAGAAGTTGGCTTGAACTCGAGACTCAACATGAATATTGCTGACCAAAAGCTCCAGCGCCTAGTCAATAGTGCCCCTAAGTGAATGGATTTATTTATATACTTGGATATTTCAAAAAGTATCTGTGTCTGAAAATAGATGGTATTGTCAAGGTTAAGGTGGTATTATCATTAAGTGATTCCATCTATTAAACGCCGGCAAAACAAATTTGTCACTAATTTATTGGTCAGCTTTGATTTGGTATACTTTTGCTGTCAAATAAAAACTTGAAGCTGCCTTTCGAGTTGTCACCATCGATGAGACGTGTATTCAACATAAGACACTAGAAACCAAATAATGTTTAAAACAAGGGATTGCTTCCTGTTAATCTGCCCCAAAGAAGTCGAAGACGGTCGGAAAAGTGAAAGCAACGATTTTTTCGGATGTGAAGGACATCATGCTCATGATCGTTTTTTTAGAAATATGAAAAACGTTCATTGAACAATGCAACAATGAGTTATCCCATTCCATTTCCCATTAAAACACCATTTTTCATTCTTAATATGGGTACTTTTGAAGCCAGTGAATTTTAGTGTTTTGCAACTGTGCTTACCAAGTAAATAATTATCATTTCAAGATACTAGATGTCAATTGTTATACTAGATGTTAATTGTGTTGAAGAATATGTAATAAAAAGAAAGAGTTTCTTGCATCTACCTGTCCTATAAAGTTTTGCAGTCTCATCACTGAAAAATGGTCTATAATAACAAATTCACTAAAATATAAAATATATTTATTTAAATGCATAAATATATCTAATATATCTGCTTTGAAACTAATTAATAAACTATTATTTCTACGGGATTATAATTCTACTGTTCTAATCTCTGTGAAAAAAAAACAAAATTTGCTCTACATAAAGGAGAGTTGCACAATAAACACCAATGCTAGCTAAAAATAATGTATAAAAATAGATAAATGACACTATGTTAAGATATAGATTGAGAACGAGAAAAGAACATAGATAATAATCGTCAAAACTTGCTTTTCTGAAATATGAATGCAATAATTAATGTATTACCTTTGTATAATAACCACTTTACAGTAGCTCGTTCTCAATGATTATGTAAAAAAAAAAAAATTAACTCGTCAACATCTTGTATTACAGTTTTATTTTAACTAAGTAATTAGTACCTGACATTTAACATAACCAATCAACTTAGAAAGAAAAATGTATTCGACTTGTACTTCGAGTAAGAACTGGTAATGAGGATGGGAAACAAATTCGGACCTGTGTATTTTAATTCCAGTCATGAATCATGCGATTGTTGAAGAAAAGAGGTCGATATTAAGTTCTAGTTTGAATTGTAGATGTGATGCGTAATAAATATAACTATCGATCACTTCGAGGTAAAACTTGTCATAGAATAAATCTCAATATATATATATATATATATATATAATCATCTAAACGAGTACCTTTTGAAAAATATGAATCATTGTCATAATTTTTAAATCAAAAATTAAGATTTTAATACTGTTTACTTTTAGTGTGTAGGCATCTAATCTTTCTTGGCTCCTCATACCCTTCTAAAAAAATCTCGACGCTCCCTTTAAAAAAATACGGCTTTAGTTCTCGAAATGAATAAAGTAACACACAGTTTTCTGACTTTTTTAGGTCATAGCCCACCTATTTAAATAGCGATTCGATGGCGCCCCATACGTACACTATAAAATGGATCAAAAATCAAACTGGTCTGAGATACGTGTATTAGTCTAAAGGTATTAAGAATAAAGCTATAAACCACAAATACCCATTTTTAATGTTGACTGATCCTGCTTGAAAGACATTTAGAACTATTCTTCGAAACTTGTGTTTGATGATTTTTAGTTTTTATCAAAAATTTTCAGGGCGGTTTGAGAGTGTTGCCCAGGGGCGGCAGTTGTTTTTTAAAGTCCCCGAAATTTGACTTGAAAAACTGATTATTTATTAACTTGCATTTGGAAGCTACACGAGGGCTATCGACGACAATGGTGAAATTATGGAGAATAAAAGGTGCTACGTGCCAAGCGATAATCTCTCTAGATCAAAGTCATATAAGAATTTGCCTTCCTTGAAGATTGTTGGGGGTAGAAAATATTAAAATGAAGCTAAAATTATATTATACTATGTTAATTGTTTTGGGACATCTTTTAAAATAAACTAAATTAGTGGTGTCAAAAAAAATATGTCTATGAGTTTTGGATTTAATCAAGAAACAAATATGAAGCCGCCTGTTTGACAAGTAAGCAAAATTTTCCTAATCTTGAAATGCGAATTTTAATTCATACAGACGATCCTCATAATTTGAGTCTCAAAACTTCGACACCACGAAACGGATGCGGAAGTCTCGACAGGTTTAACATGCATCAGTCCCGCAATACGGCGTATATTTAGTGGCATCAGGATTCGAGCCTACGACTCGACAGAAATAAATAAGTCCGCTAGTTAGCAACTATGACCCTTTGGCTCTTGCTGCTGCTTGCCTTGGACCCCCCCTCTTATGTCCCCCTCAATGACCATCTACTGTATGGTACCGACCCCATTGGGAGTCCCTTTTTAGTGTTAGCTCAAATTCTCCAATTTTATTTCAAAAAATGAACAAAAGTTATTTCGTAGTGAAAATCTATTACAAGTCTATCTCAAAAACCAATTACTGCTACAAATCTTCTGATGCTTTTGGCAAATAACAGCAGCAAATAATGAATTTTATAATTAAACTTATGTAACAATTGATTGATTGTTAATGTTATAACAAAAGCGCAGCGAAAAGGATAGACGTTAAAACCGGAATACTAATGAATAATCATCTTGACGTTTGCTTGATAAATTGATAGACGCTTTCGTTTCATCTGCTTCGTTTTCATTCAATATAACGTCAGCTAGAGAGACATTAAACTGATGTATCTTTGACTACCTGTTTGTTTCATTTCTGAAAACAGATTAAAATAAAACTCTAGTACAAGCATTACATATCTCAAGTATCGTAGAGATAAAAGTTACGCATTAATTTAACATGATAGAAATAAGTAAAACTTTTTTTTCTTCTTCTTTGAGTCACATTCGATGAATTAAAAGTAATTGTAGTTATTTAAGTTGTGAAAGGAAATAATTTTAAGGGAATTTTGAGGAATCCTATGAGTTTTTTAATTAGACATCTATGAGAAAAACAATTTTATTCACCTTATTTGAACACACATAAAGCATGCAATTTCTGAAAGAAAAAAAAAAACTTCACTTTCAAATAAACAATTATTTAATTTTTTTTTCAAAATATTTTATTATTTAGAAATTATTACTACTTCTAAGAATTCTAATATTTTTAAGCAATAATTTTTTTTCCAATTTCTAAGAAATATTTCTCACCATTTTGTGCATGGGTTTGATTATACTAGTTTTATTTATAGTTTGACAAGTTTTATTTTCAATCAGACACTATAAAAAACTATTAAGAAACTAGCTTTAAATAATTTTGCTGATTTTTTTTTTTAAAAAAGGCTATTTATATTTTTATTCCGTACACATAATTATTGAATATTTCATACAAAATATTCAGAAAACAATTTCAAACTTTATACTCATTGTAAAAAAAAAGCCTTAACATTTTAAATACTTGACTGTCATGAAAAAATAAAACGCTGAGAAAAAACAGTCTAAAGTTTTGAAAGTCAATAAAATCATTTGACATATTGACAAAGAAAATTTTAAATCTTTTTCAATACTGTAGCTAGAACTATGAAATTATGTACAAATATTTAGGAAAGTCATACGAATAAAAATAACATCATTATGAGGTTACAGTGAAAAACCACGTTCATTAAGCATATAGAATCTAGACTGATTCATATAAACCCCACAGTTTGAGTAGAAGAGCCAATAAAATGTACTAAAGACTAAAACAGTTTTTCTTTCAAATAAAGTTGGTAAATTTACAAGAATATTTGTTTCAGTGGATAAAATAAAATTAAGGTTCCGTTTGAGGTAAACAGAATGATTATATATATATATATATATATAACTGAACAGAACGAGAGAGTGAGTGATAGGGTGTTTATATATGGCAAAAGTTCTGAATTTGGTTAAACTGCGCCAAACATTTGTTAAAAATATTGCAAAACCTTTTAAAACCACATTAAGATCAAATTATTGATAAAATATTTTTACAAAAGGATTGATACAGTGCAATGTAAAAGGGCGAGTTTCAAATCTTAAATGGGGTATAAAAGGCCAATTTTGTATAAAAATGTAAGCAAATTTTTGTGGTGTTTTTCCTCAATGAAATCAGTCAAGTTTTAAAGTGATGAATTTAAAAAAAGTTAAACGATGATGATGAAACACTATTATAATGTATTGAGCAGTGTATGGGGCATGACAAATAGGACACTCTGGAGCACTCTCACCAAACAGAAAATATTTGTGTGTAAGGCGAGTATGACAGCTTAAATATGAAAATTAATAGTATTATGGAAGTTGCAAAAAAATAATTCGTAAAACACTAGAAATTACCTTAAAATCAAAGTCGTCATACTTAAGTCAAACGTAAAACAAGTATAATAAAACCTGACAACACTCCTCTATAGGAAGTAACGCAATTTAAAATACCATTCTCTAATCTCGTTTGCGTTCAATAACGCTGTTATATACTAAACTAGAAAATTCAATTCTCTTCAGCTTCCTCGAAAATTTATAGACTTAATGTTAACAAAACACATAGAAGTAATACGAGAGTTATTGATGACGAACATCGCAATGTTGAGGCTTAGTCAAATGACGACTACAGCTGAGCTGACACCTTCCATGAAAAATTCCATATCACTCCAGGTAGGACTTGGAGCTTCGACAGATCTAACGCACATCAGCCCAGTTACACGACAGGTCTTTAGTGAAATCAAGATTCGACCAAAAAACGCAGGCCTGGAACTCGCGATCATCATAACCACGTGTATGCGGGCCATTAAAAAATATATAGGAACCGTTTCGGTAATGAACCTTTTGGCTCGCTGAAAGAAGTAGAATCAAGAGAACGATATAAAATCATGCCTTTTTAATGAATTAACTACAAATAAAAGCAAACCTCACAAACATCCGTCACATTTCAGTTTCAATATGACAGCACTTAGTTTCCATCAAAGTGTATTGCTCCTTAAGATTAATTCACTATTCAAAACTTTCTACCATCGACAGTTTATAGTGTAAGAAGGAACATCTTCATGAATAAAAGTACGTTTGAAAGACAAATCTTTTTAATTTACTTGACTTTGACTACCATTTACTGTCTTGATAGTTCGAAACATCAATTTCAATTACCATGCTTTCTTTTCACTAGATTTATCTTTGTTATCCAGGTGACACGCTATAATAAGAATAAAATAATTTGCTACAAGAAACTTCATATGCATATTTGATTCAATGAATGTCGCGCGATGATCACCACAGACATTACCCATTCAAATAAGCAATCAATAAAAGTACAAGCAAATTAGTGGCTATTAACATACTAATGCAGAAGGGCTCTCCTCCAGGGAGCACCAATTTACACCTCTGGAGCAGATGGTACAACTACTACATGACAGAAATTCAAATCGACACAAAAATTCACCGAACTTTCTGCACCGTAAGCAAAATAAAAACCTATCCGTAAAAGCCATCCCACATGATGGACAATTGCAACAGATACACATGTCGAACTCTTTAAGACGATGAAGGGTATTACAAACCGAGCAATGCTCATAGTAATCATCCCAGAGGTTCAACAACCCTTTCTCGGCACAAAAAGATTTCCTCGTCACTGTCACCACCAGAGTTGAAATCTCACCCTCTTTGATTGGAGGAAGGGATGATCTTTCACTTACCTGCTCCTTTGCACGCTAAAAAGGAACTGTTTCTACCAATGACAACTTAATTAGGGGTGATAGGGTGATCGCTGATGACAGTTTTGACAGTGAAACCAGAAGGTTTGTCCAGTCACTGGCCCTTCTTCCAAAGGATGCTTTCGGGGTTCTTTTGTTTCTACTGCAGGCATTATGATGAAGACTTGTTAAGGTTGGTTGGTGCTTTCTGGGTTAAGGGCCAAGTGTTTGGAGAAATGGATCTAAAGAGCTTTCTTAACATTTTGCGTTAAAAAGGTTTTTTGTAGATGCCTTATGTAAAGGCATCTTATATGTCTAATTTTTAGTGAGAAGTGAAGGAAATTTATTTTTAAATAAACTTCATTCACTAACCACACCCCTCACATGAAGTATATTAAAATAATTTTAAAAAGTTTTATGCAAAGAACAGATTTAGCATCCAAAGTGCGCTTTTTTTTTTTAAAAAAAAAAAATAATTATTATTAAATCACTCAATTTAATATAAGAATTAAAGTAAACGACGAAATATTGAGAAATGGATGATAGTAAACTTTTCCGATATTAAAATTAAAGCAAATGATAAATTATAAAAAGTGAATATTAAATAACTACACGTAATTAAAATTAATGCAAACGATAAATTATCAAACTGAATATATTTAAGCTAAATATAATTAAAATTGAAACAAAGGATAAAGAATTTAAAAGTTATCTGGTACGCCAAAAGTGATCCATCTAAAACAATAGCCCCTTGAGTGTCTAATAAAAGCTCGAGGCACTTAACTAAGATACCTAGATAACTACCGATAAATTAAATATTCTGTTTATGTATATAAAAGATCAAAAGACAAAAAGCAACGCCTCCAAGTTTTTTATAAATTATATATTATTTTACACTTAAAGTAAACTATTTTATAAATCTTTAAATTAAAGCTTGATTTAAAAAAAAAATATAATATATTTATCTGATTATTTTTAGTCTGGAAATTGAAGACTTAAAAACAATTATGTGAGCTACAGGTGTGTAAAAAATTTCAATTGAATTGGACATTGTTATGTGCAAGGCTAGGGCTTCCCCTATATCCGTCACTAGTTGAGCATATCACAGTATTGAATTGCCATATGAGTTATATGTGTATGCAAAATATCAACTCGATCGGATGATAGGAGAACAATTTTGAAATGAAAAGACATGCATACGTCGGAACATATCAAGTTAAATAAAAGCTTTCCATTGATAGGATCCAGATTTGTATAATCTGTCGTCTTTTAAAAGAATCATCGTAAACATCGCAGATTTGTACGTTATTTACCTTATATATATATATATAATCTTATTTCTCAAAGTTAATAAGTACTTCTTGGGTTGTTTTAATACTTTTTTTAGAAATTTTTTTGAATAGATATTTGATACAATTTATTTTTTGACATTCATCATATTTACATCTATCCAATTTATTTTTAATAATGAATATGTGTCTCTATGAATAAATCGAGATCAACTGAAATGAAGACCTCTCTGTTTATTTCGATTTATCCTTAAATCATGAAATTTTTTGTACCATTTTTCTTGAAGATATAAAAAAACTAGGTTTTTCTTTAATTTTTGTTTTCCCCAAAATTCTTTCACTTTTATCTTCAAGGACTTATTCTTTTTTCATGTATAGAAACTGAATATAATCCTTTTGAAAACTCTGCATTTATTCAAGTACAAAAATGTTCCCATATTCAAACATATTCATGTCGTGTTGTTGAACGTAGTTATGAATTCCGACATGAATTTCTTATATTTATATTTCCTGTAGAGTCACTGACTACAACGGCTTATTACCAGAAATAAAGTTACCCTTAAAGGAAATTTCATGTCCAATAAAACCTGTAATGTATTGCAACGGAAATAATAAATATATCTGTTCTAGATACATCTGAACAACGATCTTTCTTTAAAGGAGGGGGGGGGGGGGGATCTAATATTTGCCGAGCATCCAGAAAAAAATCTTTGTAAAGCTGTTTTTTTTTCTTTTCATCTTATTAAAATAAAAACTCGTTTTTTAAGGGATTTATAAATTATTTTACAGTATTTCTTTTACCTTAAATTATTTTGGTTTTGGGTAATCATTGCTCTGTTTATTTGGATGTTACGTATAGTTCAGAGGAAAGAATTAGATTCAAAATGAGTAAGCAGGAAAAGTGCTAAGTTGGAGTTATTTTCGGAGAGAGACTGATTGATTGTTTATTAACGTTACACTTAAAAGCAACATGAGGGTTACTGTTGAAGGACCTGAACCTGAGTTTGCATTCTATCTTCTAACATCCCCCCCATCTGAATGTGAGACATTTTAACTTTGACATATTTACCGTATATATGTTTCGCAACACGTCAAGGTTTAGTTGGCTCAGGAGGCACTTTACTGATTCTACAGATGTATTACTTATGAGAATTTTATAAAAAAAAAAAAAATTTAAAATTTAATTTTAAAATTTAAAAAAAAAAAAAAAAAAAAAAAAAAATACGTGCTGCTCTGTTGAGAAAAATATCTTTATTTTTCTCTAAGTATGATTTTTTTTTTACGATTCTGATACTCTTTCCTGAAAATCTACTTCATACATATTGCTGATATTTTGTACATTATGAATGAGGCTATTTCTTGTACAGGGGAATGCTTTTTTTTGTAAGAAAGACTCACATACAAATTTAAGTATAACTTTACCATATTTACACAAAATTAAGAGTAATATAAATTATAAAATTTTAAATTTCATAAAATTTCAATTTTAAAATTATAATTACATTCGGTGGATAGAATGTTATGTTCATAAGTACTCTGCGATTTTTTCAAAGTAATAAATGCTGAGAATTTATGCTAGCTGTACTCAAAGATAAGTGCCCAATTTACAATCGTAAACACTGTTATTGATCATTAACTTCTCATGTATAATTAGTTACAAATAAAAAAA
>BMAW01110146.1:710199-725910 GCA_019974015.1 Nephila pilipes | reverse complement strand
AAAAAAAAAGCCATAGGAATAAATATTTGACATAAAAAGTTATACTATGTTTTTCTTTTTAAAAAAAATTATTCCTATTTTATTCATTTGGGAAATATTCTGTAATTTTATTTATTTTGATTTGAATCATTTGAGTTTAAATTAAGAAAGTTTCTTTAGATGAAAAAAGTTTTATTTCGGTTAGATTTTTGGTTAAGTTGTTTTAGAAGCAGAAACATTGGTAAAGAAATGAATGTTTTGCGTAAAAATATTGCGTTTAGCACTTAATGAATTAAATCCTTTTAGACTGATTGTTTACGAATGTTGCACTTAGCAGTTTGAGAGCTGCAGACCTTGGACTGCGTCATTCTAAACCTGGGTTAAATTACGAGGACGACTTCTGATTTCTAATACCTCCCTCTTCAAATCTCCACGCCACACTAACGGGAGGGCTTGGAGCCTCGACAGATTTAACGTGCATCATACCTGCTACAAGAAGGCTTTTTTGTGGCATCAGGGCTCAAACCCACGACTTGCTGGAAACAGCGCCAGCAGTGAGCTACGGCCACCAAAGCTAATATAATTTACAATATTTATAAACACGTTATTTATTATTTTTATTTGAAAAAATAATCGGACCATTGTAATTGAAATCAATCAACTTTTTTCGATGGAAAAAAACCTGCAGTAATTTTAAAAAAAAAAAAAAAAAAAAAAAAAAAAAAAAAAAAGTGAAAAATATGAATATTTGAAATAAAAACACGCACTTTTCTTTTAATGAACTAAATCCTATTTTATTCGTTTGGAAATTAAACGGGTTTTTTTTTTCATATACTGTTTTTTTTTGTTCTCACTCAGATTTTTTAAAGCTCTATTAAGACTGAATAGAGCATTAATTAAATTTCAAAATTACAACAACACAATTCATTAAATCTCAAATAAAAACTGAAACAAAAGCTGGTCATTAAAACGGAAATAGTTTTTAAATTACACCTTGGCTGCTTCGAGCAACAATTAGCATTCGCAGTTCGATAAGCAGAAATATTTGACACCTCATTAACCGAACAAAAAGATAAAAGATCCGATCACCGAAACGGGGAGTCATTACCGATAGTTGCGTTGCAAAGGGATTAATTTCAAATTAAATTCCGTGACTCTTCTGTAATTAAAAAATTAATGAATAATGAAAGCACATAAATGAAACAAATGAAAAAGTAATTTTATGTATACGAATTAATGACAAATTTGGAAATAATGTAAAAAACTTAATGATTTAATTTTTATTTCACAAAAGGTACATAGTAAGCAATTCTGTTCATAAAATACTCAAAATTAACCGTAAGTCTCATTTTTTTTAGTTGACGTTTTTCTTTTTCTTTTTTTGGTAACAGGGGTCCTATCTGGGTTTTATTTACTTGCAGCAAAAAGTATATCAAGTCATTAATTGTTACTAACATGTTCATAAACTAGACGTAAGATCACAGATCTAGAAAAGGAAGTAAAATACAACTATTGGTTGACAGGGACGGGGGTCGAAAATAAGAAAAGTCAAGACTGTGAGGGGAAGTCGCGCATGTTTACCAAAGACAGCCAACTCCATGGAAGCACAATAAGGTCACTTAGGTACTCAATGTTCAAAATCCCCTACTTTCCAAAAGTAGATAAGCCACTGAGAGGCTCAAAATTATATAACGTTTTCCGATGGTACATTTTTTAAACATTGGTTTTATGTAGTTTGGTTTCTGGGATAATTATGTATTTAATGTGTGATTAATATGTAACTCAAATTCCTTCACATTCTCAAATATATCTTTAATTTCGTGTGTTATCTTTCATTGATGATATAAGAGCTCCTTCAGTGATGTGGATAAGTTTTTTGATTAATTTTTCAATTTGTATTACCTTCTCTTACCCTAAACATGGCCGCTTTAGTCTAGTAATCTCAATTGCAAACTCGCAGCCGGCATTGTTTCCTTTGAGTCATAGGTTTGATTTCCACCAAAGATCTACCGTGTAGCGGAATTGAAGCACGATAAATGTGTCGAAACTCCTCCTAAGGCTTGGTGTGGAAATTTGGGGAGGGAGGTGCCACCCTCGTTACTGGACCAAGGCTCAAAATTACGAGGTGCCTCGCCAATAGCCCTCGTGTTGCTCCTAAGTTAACATTAATAAAACAATCAACCAATCTGATCCTAAACATGTATTTATGATTCTTGATTATTCATCCATGAATCATTGAGGCAAAAAAGCGCATATCAGACTCTTAGATGGATAAAAGCCTTCATGAAATGTACTTCAAATAATATCTCGATATCCTTCACCTTCTGTCAGAACCTTTATGAAATGAGTACTTCCTCCCGTAACGGAACTGTTACAAATCTCAGGAAAGACGAGCCCCCACAGTGTGTACCACGTGGCTTCTCTGCGGTGTCCGGAGATGCACCGGGGGTGCCCGATTTGCAGGGTGTTCTCCGCCACGTGACCACCCGGTGAAAAATGGCCACCCCAGTCGCGTGGCCGCACTGTTGACTCCTCCGCTCTGTTTCATCGCCTCCAAACAATGCAGAGAGAGAAGGGGAGGGTTGTGAGCCCATCACCTTCATTGACCGCGGGGGACAGGATTTAAAGACCTTGGATACATGCAAATAAAGCTGACAAAAGTTGGGATTATCCATTTAGTGAGCCCTACTTTTTTGGAATGGTATCTTTTCTTTGATCTGAATTTTATTGCTGCGATGATTTTCGATTGCATCGTATCGAAAAAATTTTTTGAAAAACTTTTTACTGAGAACGTGTTTTAATGAAGTGTTGAATGAGACTGTGATAGATTTGTGCTTTAATAGAATTGAAAATGAAATAGGGGGGAAGTAATAAATCATATCATGATTACTCTATTTTGGGATTGAAATTCACCACAATATAAATTTTTTGAAATATCAATCAGGAATAATCTGTAATAATTTAATGTAATGTTACTAATTTCTTTTGAGAACCTATGTTTTTAAAAATTTTCCACTAGCAACTTTTGATGATTTACGAGCATTAAGACTTATATATATATATATATATATATATATATATATATATATATATATATTAAAAAGTATTTTCTAATCCGTCAGTTCATGTGTTCTTAATTCCATAAAGAGAATCCAAAAAATTACATGAAAACAGCTTTATAAAATACTTTAAAAAGTTCCTCTTTTTTTAAAAAAAAAATCTCGGAACACGTTATTTCCTCCTCTAATTACTTACTAACAATTTTGAAATTGATAAGAATTTATTTCAGACGAAGGAGTACCGAAAAGTTTTATTTATTATGCTAAAAAAACCGAAAAAAAATTTAATTTTTATTTATTATTCTTAATACTTCTCATCATGGTTACAATCCAGAGTTATACATTTTTTGACCTTTCGAAAGCGGTCATTAAGGAACTGGACACACTGAACTCTACCTTCTCAATACCTCAGGTGACTTTAATCTACGGATTCCTGAAACCAAACGAATCAAAATGAATAACTGTCATTTACAACATTATGTACGTAAGGATCAATTAATATCTAGAAAAAAAATTCCTTATTATTTTTTAAGAATTATTAAAACTTTGTGATTCCCCCTCAAATGCATTACATGTACAATATTAATAATTTTTATAAGTAATCTTTTCATGATATTAAATATCTTAAAGATGATTGTAATGTATTAATCCTCATAACTCGATATTTTTTTAGCAGAGCGAAATAAGATTCATTTAATTATGGTCATTAAACGGTAGCTTAATTGATAAAATTCCGATTTTTAGTTACAAATTGTACTAATGTCTTACATTTTATTGGTTTTCTTTACTGTCTTGCATTTTTTGTAGTTAAGAATAGTTTATTTGAGAGAACAGATAATTCTATTGAGTTATGAAAAGAGGAAATTATCTTTTTCTTAAGCAAACCTCAACAGATAAAATAATCATCTAATCACTCATCACTGTATTTTAATTTTAATATTGAGTTTTTGTGAACAAATGATTCAAATGAAATCAAAAGAATATGCATTGAAAGCATAAGAAAAGTTTGGTTACTGAGTTTTAATTTGACAAAAACTAAAATGTTCTCGTGTGTGTGATATCAATAAATTTTAAATGTCATGGATTGAATCAATCACTTTTATATAAGTTTTGTAATACATTTATGTATGTATAACATCATCATGTTATAAATAATAACGGATCATTCTAAGTAATGTTTTCCTTTTACATTATTTTACTCAGAATAATAAGTACAAAAGTAACGGTCGGTAAAAGATTGATCAAAAGAAGTCAAAAAGTGAATCAATCCTCATAAAATTGTTGAAAATCAATCAGAAGAGAGAGACATTTTAAACATAGTGAAACGAACTCCAATTTATCTTGCCGTATAGAATATCATTTAAAGAACTCAAAGGATTAACGCTTGAGAATCCGCGAGGGTGCTCGAGTAATAAATAATTACAGGGCACAATTTTAGGATGAGAAACAGCTTAGACGAAAATATCTGAATAACAAGTATAACATTACATGTCAATAAATAATTGATAAAATGTCAAAAAAATAAATCCATCCTTATTAAATTGTTGCAAATCAATCGGAAGAGTGACACGTTTTTAAAAGCAGTGAAATTAAACCTAATTTATCCCATCATATGGATTAATCTTTAAAGTACGGAAAGGATTATCACTTAAGAATGCATGAACGTCATAAGGGAGCTGAGTAATAAATAATTGTAGGGCACAATTTTGGGATAAGAAAGGGCTTAGACAAAAATAACTAGTCGAGGAAGCACAGACGGCATCCCTTCCAGTATGCTAATTTGTCTTAAACCGGAAGTGTCGAAAGACAATGGGGATCGAGTTACCGCATGCCAATTATTCCTCCATTTGTTGTTAGGTGACACATCATTTACAAAAGGGTATTAGAGAAAACACGCTTTCTGCCTGAACCATAATTGCAAGTGATTCTCGGAAGATTTGTACTTCTTCAGCTGGAGGATATTGAGCTCCGAGGAGACTTAAGAGCCCTTCGCAACGCATGAAGCGAAAAATCAGCTGTAATCCGAGAAGCGCCAATGGTCTTGGAAAAGGAAAAGGTTTCTTTCGAATTTATAGTCGAATCTTTTAAATTTCGCAATCCGATTTTAAGTGCTTAATTCGATTTGGACAAGGAATTGTTAACGAGAGTATTCTAGATGCTCGAAAATGGACTTAAATTGTTGTTTCTCCGGATGATGTACTAATGGTCTGGTACAATTTCGCTTCACGACCTAAGAGCAGCGTTTAAATTAGATTAGCTTGCTATTAATTTGTTGCACTTAAAGTTTTCAGTAATGTAGTTTTATTTTCTGGAGATTAATTGCTAGTTAATTATGGAAATTAAGTGTAATTAGAGACATTTGTCTTGCGTGTCAGTGCAGAAGATAGATCAAAACAGTGGATCTGAAATGATACTTAAGTCTTAGTAAATGAAACATTACACTTAACTTTAAATTAGCAATAAGAACAGATGTTAAAATAAATATTCGTTGAAACTTACATGTAGAATTCCTAAAATTAATATCTATACTATTGTCAAAGTACATTCTTAAGATATTCAGCAATGCTGTTTTATTTTTCATTGATTAATTACTTGTTAATTATAGAATGTGAGTGCCATTAGAGATATCTGTTTTGCAAGCAGTTTTGAAGATAAATCAGAACAATATATTTTTAAAAGATACTGAAAACCCTAGCGAAGGAAACGTATGTTTTAAATTTCAGTTAGCAATATGAACAGACGTTAGCTTAAAATTCATCAAGCTTAACGAATAATTTCCTGTATGAAATCCATATTCGCAAGATTTAACACTGTGAAAAGTTTTTATTAACATTAAAATATTGCTTTGGTTTTGGTTTTAGTAACGTATCACTAGAAAAAAACACGAGGGCTAGTGGCAACGGACCCGTAATTTTGAGCCTCGGTCAAGTGACAAGAACAACACCTGAGCTAGCACCTCCATCAACCACGGGAGGTCTTTGGTCCCCGACTGATTTAGGGTGCATCAGCCTCCGCTACACAGAGAGTCTATAGTATCAAAACTCGAACCCACGATTCGATGAAAATCACCGGCCGCAAGTCCACGGCTATGAACACTAGGCTACCGGGGCTAAGCATTTTGTGTATGCTACCATTAAAATATTATCAGGCTTCAAATTTTGAAAAAATTTCACTTGTATTTTTTTCATTTGTCTGAAAAGATGGCTTCTTACTCTCGTATATACTTACAGTTATATATGTACTTCCCTCATCACTAATACGAATGTTTTGTGAATTGCATAAAGTAAAGTAGCAAAGAATACTCATTAATTTCGCTGAATTATCATAAATATAATTTAAAAATACATGCTTTTTTCTTAACTTATAATTTAGCTAACAACATTACGTCTCATATAATTATCATCATCATCATCCCGCCATCCGAAAAGCAATCATATTTAAATTGAATATGCCACAGATTTTATTTCTATCAGTGTGTGTGCTTGTATATGATGAGAATTTACATATGTGGTTAAAATATTTAGACTAAAATTAAGCTAGTAAATGACATAGAATAGCATTCATTTGACCTACATCTGGAATCGAAGTATTTCCAAATTCAATCCCACCAATGTCCATTTCTAATGGTGGATAAACCCTTCTGAAACTCCCCCCCCCCCTCATAATTAATAACGCACTCAACAAATTAATGATTTCATCAACGTTTTTGGCATGTTAAAGAGTCATTAAAATCGAATTAATTTCTCGATCGCACAAACCTCTCCTATAATAGCGCCAAAAGAAATTTGTAATATATAAGTACATATTCTTACAATTAGAAAGTTAGATATTATCTTTGCCTAGTAAACAATCTTTTGAATAAAATTTTTTAGTGTAATGGTTATTATATATTATAAAAATAGCGAAAAGTTCCTGTCAGTTTTTTTCGAATGATTATATGTAACCTTTTACCCCTTCAGGGACTTATATTTCTTAAGTATAGACTGACTGATTGCCTCTCTTAGAAGCTACAAAGAGCTATTTGGCGGTAGGCCTCGGAATTTTAAATCACGATCAAGGGACGAAAATGACGCCTGATCTGGCACTTCATTGTCGTAATGGCTACATCACTTCAATGTGAAGATAATGAGCTCGGTCAATTTCAACATGCACACGATGGGCCTTTAGTGGAAAGAGGAATCTTTTTCTCCCTCTTTCTACGATGGCAAGGCTCGTTATTGATATTTCCTTTCTTCAGTGAGATTTGATGTCTTTGGTAAACAAAGGGACACTTCTTCGAGATACCCTAGCTATCTGATTCTATATTTACTACCTTTCTTCGAGTCTTTCTCCTTTTTTTTAAATTTGTTTTTTGCATTTACAGAGTCTAGTTTGGTTCACAGATACTCATTTTTTGCAAAACTAGCGAATGCTGGCGTAGTTTAGCCAAATAAAGCATTTGCTCCAATAAAATCAGGCAACCTATTTTTATACCCGTTCAAACCGTACACGAATCTCTAAAGATAATCTTGATTTAATGTGCATAAAATACCGAGCGATATATTTCATGAAGCAGAAGTACATCTCCAACAAAATATTCACCAATAAAATCAAACACCAATGAATAGTTATATCGAATAGCAAAAGGAGAAAGAATCCAGCGATACAAATCCACCCCCACCCCAAACTCAATTAAGCCCAAAGCCATCCCAAATTGATCTAAGCCTGTCTTCCTCCAACTGTGACATTACGTTTTAAGTCCGGGCTTGGCGAGATTCCAGTCCATTTGTCAACTTCAAGTTCTTCGTTTTCAGAGATGATCCCGCCCGATTAGCTCGCCAACGGAGAATGATAAATACCGATGCTTGGAATTATTTGATCAGATTAGGCATCCTCCATAAGCCCGGGAACAGCTGTCTAATTAAAAGACTTTATTTATTGTCGCTGGCAAAAATAGAAGCCTGCATACGGTAGTTAATTAGAAGTGAAAAATGCCCGAATGGCTTGCATTTACATGGGGGAGGTAATAAACTGTCTCTTGTCTCTGAAATGGGGATGTTAGAGAAAGGTTTTTGGAGGAGAGAGTTGCTGGTGATGAATGTTCGGGTAGAATTTCGATTCAAAATAATGATTGAAATTCGTTTCTGAAGTGATTGAAAACCAGCCAAAAAAATGATATGTGTTTACTTTTCTAACGGAATGAGAAAAGTGCATTTTAAACGTGTGATAGATGTCTTGAAGGCATTTTGAGATAATGGTTGCTTCTCGTTATAGTATTTTTGTGCCTAAATGTTGAAGTAATTAGTTTGAGAAACTTTTTAAAGAAAGAAATAGCTAACTTGAAATAACAATAACATTTGAAGAGGATGACTGATATTTATTTCGATAAAAATTGAAAATCATAAATATTTGGATTTAAAACTACGCAAAATAATATTTCAATGATATTTTCAAGGCGATTTGAGGACTCAAAACGTTATTGAAATTGATATTTCATGCTCATAAGATTTATAGATTAATTATTTATTTTTACCTTGCAAATTATTAATTACTTCTTTCATCATGATGTTCCAAATAATTGAATGAGTGATATAAAAAAGGGGACCCAAAGTATGGCTAATTAAGGTAAGATAGCCAATTTGATAATTTTCGAGCACTGTATCCGTAGATAGCAATAAAATAAAATATTATCTCATTTCAAATAATAATAATGCAGTAATCTTTCCGTCAATAAGTGAGAAAATGAACATTATTCAGGGAATATTAACTTTTTGTTCCAATCCACCTATAAGTTTTTTTTTAAAAAAAATCTTATTCTTTTTTTCAAACCCCCATTCAATAAAATTCACTACGAATAATTACTGCATAACTGAAATCTGAGATATTACCGTAAGATTAATCTTTTTTTTAAGAATAATGATTACTTTTTAGGAATATGATTAAAATTATGAACCATAAGATATGAATTTGTGAAATTTATTTTTGATAACATGCAAAAAACACTTCTTAGCAGAAACAAAGTTAGTGGTTTTAATCCTATCAAAATATCAGGAGTAAAATCAATAATCGTTACAAAAATTGTTTCCATATATATTCGTACACCTTTCCTAATCCTTATTTTTCTCTTTAATTTTATAACTATCACACCGGAAATACGTTCTCAATTCAAAATGCTAAAATATATTGGTTAAGGCAAGAATTATTGCAGCAAGCCATTTTAACATTGGTAAAGAAAAAACATATTTATATATTTAATTTTAATCTTGATAAAGACATATTGTATCTTAACTATATCTCCAAATTTTTACCGGTTTCATAAAGGTGTATATTGTTTGTACATGTCATGGACTGAATTCTATGGTCACATTGAACCAATAATTGACTTGAAATGGTTATGTCCAGCTAATTGGAGACCATTTGCAGTTATTCATGAAGTACCCAAACAGATATAGAATTTTTTCAGGATGACAAAACGACATATTACTTGACTAAAATCTTTCGCTATCAGCTTAAGAAATATTCTTGATGATTAATGGGAATCATTATTACACAGATAGTCAGATATGCATCCCATCGAACATGTATGGAATGTAAGATATATGGAAAATCAAACATATGTGGAAAGTAAGTTCGTGCGCTAAATGCTGCATTGGCAACACTTTTGCAATAATGAACAGGTGGGGAGGCAGCTTGGCTGAATTTTTTTTCAGGCAACTTCTGACGACTTATAGAGTCAATGCCAAGTCGAGTTTTTAATCACTAAGTCGAGCAAAAGGAAGTTCCACACGATACTTGGAGGTATTCATGATTTCTGCGCTTCAGTGCATTTTACCAGAAGAGATACATTAAATAGTAAAAAGATATACAAATATTTTTTAATTATAAGACTATAGTGCGTATTTGATATGTGTAAACAAATTGCATACAGATGAAAATTACGAATTGTGTTACTATATGATTAATATTTTGTTTTTATAACATTCGCAATCTGAAGAGGAAGAAATTGCTATAAAACATGAGCATGAAAACGAAATTGCAGATGGATATAGATAATAGATAAAAAAAAAGAGACAATAACGATTGTGTTAAAATCTTTCATCTTTTAAATGATTGACATTATGAGATTTATTGTGATTGGATCGAATTATTTTTACATCGTATACCTAGACGAATCTTTTTCATTACACTGAACCAAAAAACAAAACAAGTTTTTCGTCTACGTGCACTGTCTCAGTAAAAATTTCTGAATTTCATTCTAATTGGATCGAATTCTTTTTATATCATATGCATAAACGAATATTTTCCGTTATATTGAACAAAAAAAACTAGTTTAACGTTTAAATCTGTTTTGTTCAACTTATACGAATAAAAAAAGACTGTTCTTGTTTACAACCAAAACACACAAACATATCACATGCATAAGCAAAAAAAAAAGGGAAAAAGATCTAAAATCTCCCAACCAGTGTACTACATACACAACAACGATAGAGAGAAAGAATTCTAGGTTTATCGCATCCCTATTCTAAAACCAGTACAAGCATGCGCACAAGGGACAAGATCTACAAGCCGAAGGAATTCGCATTCGAAAAAAATAAATCCAAGCCTAATCTTACCTAGAAGATAGCGGCTTATCGCCCGACTCAGGGGCCGACTAAGCTGTAAATCTTGGACCAAGGGGAGGGATGAGATTTTCGGAGTTCCCCACAACCCCCCTGTGACAGATAGACCCGGGGTGCAAGGTTTTTATTCGACTGCTGCGAATATAATATGTTTATCGGGGCAATATTTTTAATGGCATCGTCTTCCTAACCGATCGATGGTTGAATCTGCTTGTTCTATCTTCTAGGGAGATGCACATCTTGGGGGGAAGGTGTTCCGCATTATCCCCCTCTCCCGTCTTTCGAGCTTTTTCAAGCTCTAGAGAGAGAGGAAGTAGGGAGAGAGAAAGAGAAGGGCGGATCTTTTCCCCCGAAATCCACCAATCACTGTAGAGTGACGTCACTTGCATCTCTTCCGCATCCGAGGAGGAGGAGGATGGAGATGCGGAAGGAACAAAGTGAGAAGAGGGAAGAGGAAAAATGGCTGACCGATTATCTTTCCTTTTTGGGCTATCGTTTGGCGATAAGTTCGCATGAAAAGCTCCCTGATAAGTCACTACCCTCCCTTCTTTCTTTCATTGGGGATGAGTAGAGTATTATTTTTTCTCTCTCTTTTCCCTTATTTATTTTACCTC
The DNA here is from genome assembly GCA_019974015.1 of Nephila pilipes. Taxonomy (NCBI): domain Eukaryota; kingdom Metazoa; phylum Arthropoda; class Arachnida; order Araneae; family Nephilidae; genus Nephila; species Nephila pilipes. Next base: position 714,660 of record BMAW01110146.1, on the reverse strand, counting down.
TAATTTGTTACGATTTTTTCACTTATTTTTTTTTCTCTCTTCTGTCTGTGCTTTGGTTGGTAATGAGGTACTAAAGGTAAGGTGAATCCTTTGACTCTAATCTTGAAAAGAAGAGTGAGATTTAATGGAAGAAAACGAATTTGGGATTCAGAAATATTGCGAGAAAAAGCAAGAAAGAGAATTAGCTCGGCTCCTCAAGAAAAAAAGGGATCGGGGGGAAGGGCAAAAAGGGATGTAAAATGGTTTCGGATATAAAATTTAACTTAAATGATGTCCCCTCAATAAGTCCTCATGAGAAAATTAATATAAACAAAAAAAGTTATTTTTGCATATAAAGATAATAAGTTTATTTAAATAACTATTAAAAGAATCGAATTTGGAAAGAAAAACATTAATAACAGAAATAAACAGGAAATTAATAATTTATTTCGAATGAAATGGAACTGTACTCTTTTTTTTAAAAAATTATTTACTTTTCGAGAAACTGAAAATTCCAATATATTAGAACTAAGCAAAAGTTATATCATGCCTCATGTTAAATTTATTAAATAATCTTTCTGAATATATTTTTATTGTGTTCATATTAAACATTTCTCGTAATTTATACCTGAAATATTTTTATCTACAAACTGCAATTAGGTACTAAAGGTAATCACAGTATTTAAACCCTTATTTTCAATATTTTACTGCTACAGTTAATCAATTCTTTAACAAATGTAAGCCTTCTGAAACATTATATTAAATTTTTATCCTGTTTCTTAACCGTAATTTGTGGAACGTGCTGGTTCAAATATATACAATTTTTATGTCACATACCATAAGCTTATTGATGGAGTATTGGTTGCATATTTATTCTTTTTTAATTTTAAAAATATTCGAATCAATAAAAAAGATTACAAATCTATTGAAGCGAAGTATAGCTTACAATTACTCCTCGCGAAGCTAGCAAATGAAAATAAAGTGTTTTTCCTACCTGTCATTTCTAAAGAAATCAAGAAAATTTTAAATATGTATACATATATATGTGTGTGTGTGGCTGTATGATATGATTTTATTTAAATTTAATTTCATTTCTTTAATTTTTCCTACACTTTAACTAAGAAAAGAGTTCATCTACATTTCTTGATACCATTGAAGTTTAATTTTTAATTTATGTTATCCCGCGCTCTTAAAATCTGCTCAATCAGCTGCTCCCCCGGATCCACACCTGCAGAGATAATCCCTTCTTGACTTTTTGTCTGCACTAAAATACCTAAAGATCCCTCAATTTAATACCACGTGATCGGAAGAAATCCCTGCATACAAATCCCAAGCAAGTAAAATTCCCCTCTCTTTGCCATAGCCACGAGAGCGAAGCGATGCCTCTGGTGTTCTCCATTTTCCAGATGTTATTCTCTCTCCGTTATTGCCGCTTTCTCGTGTCACATTAATAAAAGTATATTTTCAAGGTTTTCCAATTGTCTTCATTGTGCACAACGAATGGAAACATTTTTAAATTGGACATTTATTCCTTGAAGGAAATACACACACACACGTGTGTGTGTGTGTGTATTACACAAAAAAATGTGTAAAGGTTAAATCATTACACACACACGTGTGTGTGTGTCTGTGTGTGTAATGATTTAACTTTTAATTTAATAATTTCTCTAAAAATAATTTACTTTTCTATTCTGTCCCATTCTCTAATTCAAAAGTAAAGAGTTCATTTTTATTTCCTGATCCAATTCCAAATTATCCTTTTATTTATTAGATCCCGCATTCATAAAATTTATATTTAATCCGCTTTCCCACGGTTGTAAATCTACCAGAATAATCTCTACTAGACTCTTTGTCTATATTAGATTTGTCTAGAATCCCTTATACTGTGCCTCGTGTTCTATAACGTCTATTATGGAAAATCCCTAATATAAAAACCAAAGTAAGAGAAAATTGTCTCACATACTCTTATGCGCTCTTATATTGTCTTACTCTTTCACTCTTTCTCATTAAACTGTTATGATCTTCTGCATTGCACACTTGTAATCTTCCTACGGTTTCGCGCTTCGGCCTTGGTGGCCAGAGACGGGTTAAGTTCATCAGAACGTCAAAGGATCAAACAATAAAATAAAATGGGGAAAGTGTGACATTGGTCTACTCGTGGTGTGTGGAATGATTTCATTTAAATTCAATTTCATCTCCTAATTTTTTTTATACTTTAACTGTTCACTAACCACGGAGACATTTTGGTAATTTGAGTTGCATAAAATAACTACTCCTTAAACCCGAAATGAAACTGATTAGGTAAATTAGATGAAGATATGGAGTATAATGAATAGAGAGAGAATAAAAGATTGGGATTTAAAAGTGGTTAAGAATTGAAAAGGAAATAGAAGAATAATAGATGATAATGATAAACTGATAGAGACATTTATAAATTGGATTAAATCTTCGTAATTAATTGTTTGGATTGAAATTAGCTAGGGGTGGCTTTTAGTTATAGTATTAAGAGTTGTGCCAGTCATAAAAATGTAGAGTGTAAATCTGAAAGATTTAATAAACTAAGACTTGATTATTAAAATATAATCTGGGATTAAGTGAGTTAAGAGGAAATCGAGAGAGAGAGCGCGATTTTGCATATTCTGTGTTGACAGGTTATAAACTGTGTTGCCTTTTTCTGACATCTCATCAATTAAATTTTGTAAACTTATAGACTATTTAATTATATTTTAATTTATGAGCGAAGTTGTATAAATGATGAAGGTAAACCGCTACGAAGCAAAAATTACTAGAAAGAAACATTTTTTGAAAAGTAACGTTTTACTTTTTGTTCAAATAGCCAGTTGCTTTCACTGATTTTATCATCAGTTGCATATGAAAACGTAGAAATCGCACACATATATTTTCAGTTTCCAAAAAAGCGTTGCAAATAATAAAAATTGCTTCGAAATGTAAAAATGTTATAACTTTAATTTGGTTACAATTTAGATAAATTTGCTACTGAAATGCGCGGGATGATTTGCAATGCTTTTGCAGGGGTTAATCATTATCCAGAACACTCAAGTACAAATAGTATAACCACTTTAAATGTGGGCGTGAAAGCGTTAAGGGGACTCAGTACCTAGTGAGTAGGGTTTTTTTTAATTATATATTAATCAGAAAAAGTTTTCGTTCACCGTATTTGAACACTCTTGATATATACACATCAGGAATAAAATCATTTTCACACAATTATTTAAAATTTCAAATGTCTTAAAAATATCTCAATATTTCTTAAATTTTTTCTACTTCAACAAACTTTGATATTTTTAAGGAATTTTTTCCTCAATTTCTTGAAAGTGTTCTCACGATTTTGTGTATAGCTTTAGTTGTGCTAGAGTTAGTTAAAGATTAATAAAAAAAATTATCAGTCACTACAAAAAACAATAAAAGAAGAGCGGTATCTATTTTTTTTTTTTTTTTTTTTTTTTTATTTTTTTAAAAAAATTCTTCGAAATCCTTATTTTATGCTCAAAGTCATTAAATATGTTATGCAAAACAATCAGAAAAAACTTCAAAATTTTATTTGGATAACAAAATATGCTCCAGAGTTTTAGAAACATGACTATCCGGAAAAATAAAAAGCTGAGAAAAACCAGCTTCGAGTTTTGAAGGTCTATGAAAGGCTTTGGCATATTATTACAGATAATTTAAATAACTCGCTTAATAATTAGCTATAGCTATGAAAGCTTGTACATATATTTAAAAGAGTCGCACAATTAAAATAAGGTAACAAATTGTATCGATATTTTGGTCATTTTTAGGTAATCTGTCCCCTCAAAGATGAATTCATTGTGAATGCAATCCTGAAAATTAAGCGATAAGTATTTTTACAATGAAATTCATTTTTCTGTTGCGAAATAGGATAAGGTGAGTTAGGAAAGAATTCTTTTTATTCCGGGTAAGAGTTTCTTTTGCATGAAAATGCCAGGTTTCATACAACATTGTATGCTTAACAATGTTTTGTTAAAGCATTCGAGTGCAGTGATAAATTAGCCACCCGATTCTCCCGGCTCATAATCAACAATTTTTTTCTTTTTCCGAAGCTTAAGACGGCCATAATTGATTGATTGGTTTTATTAACGTCGCACTAAAAGCAACACGAGAGCTGTTGGTGACGGACAACGTAATTTTGGACCTCAGACGAGCTGGCACCTCCCTTTCAAAATTCCATCGCCACACCAATGGGAAGACTTGGGACCTCGATTGATTTAAAGTGCATTAGCCCCGCTACACGATGGTTCATAAGTGACATCAAGACAGAAGCCCACAAGTCAGCCTGTCCCTTTTCGAATTTGGTCTATAACACTGAGATTTTCCTCGATCCCATAAGACTTCTGTTTACATTTACACTCTATCGATATTATTTTTAATTATTGCGTAAATCACTTATACGAAGAATCACTTATACAAGAATAAGTAAATCACTTATACAAGAATAAGTAA